>VXBW01007087.1:512343-526438 GCA_013400375.1 Thinocorus orbignyianus
AAAAAAAAAAAAAGAGTTTTGACTTTACAAAGAGGGTTATTTTAATGTACTTCCAAAACGCTGGCAGAAAAGCTGAGTTATTCTTCAGGCTCCAGTTGTCTTTCTGAGGTGAAACTTACAGATTTCTTGGGATGTTTGGGATAAGTGGCCATGGATGCAAACACATTCTGTGTCTCATATGAAGTGCCGGGATCAACAGTGCCAGTTGTGGTGCAAATAACTGGAACAGAAACCCACAGGAGCAGGGAGAAGCAGGATACCAGCAATGTGCCCTTGTGGCCAAGAAGGCCAGTGGCATCCTGTGGGGCATCAAGAAGAGCATGACCAGCAGGTGGAGGGGGGTCATCCTCCCCCTCTGCTCTGCCCTGATGAGGCCCCATCTGGAGCACTGGGACCAGTTCTGAGCTCCCCAGCTCCAGAAGGACAGGGAACTGCTGGAGAGGGTACAGCAGAGGACCACAAAGATGATGAGGGGCCTGGAGCATCTCTCTTAACGAGGAAAGCCTGAGGGATGTGGGTCTTTTCAGTATGGAGAAGACTGAAGGGACATCTGATCAATGCCTATAAATATTTCAAGGATGGGTGTCAGGTGTATGGGGCCAGTCTTTTGTCAGTGGTGCCCAGTGATGGGCTGAGAGGAAATGGGCAAAAACTGGAACATAGGAACCTCCACCTAAACATGAGGAGGAGCCTCTTCACTTTGAGGGTGGCAGAGCCCTGGCAGAGGCTGCCCAGAGGGGTGGTGGAGTCTCCTCTGGAGACATTCAAACCCCACCTGGACACGTTCATGTGGGACCTGCTCTGGGTGGCCCTGCTGTGAGAGGGGGTTGGACTGGGTGATCTCCAGAGGTCCCTTCCAACCCCATAGCATTCTGTGATTCTGTGATGTGCTTGATGCCTGGCCTGGGCTGACAGGACAGATCTGCAGCGCTTTGGGTTCTTTGAAGGGCTTGAGTCCCTGCTCCATCCGTTGGAGTCCAGCACCATGACCCCACACATTGGCCTCGAGGAGGGAGAGGTTCTGGCCCCCTTTCAGCATCTGCTGATACTTCTTAAGTACACAGCAGTGAGGAGCTGGCAGAAAAAAATGTGGGAATGGCAGTTAAACCAGAATCAAACTATTGTTACTGCTCTAAAAAGAATGTTGACTGACTTCAAAACATGTATTACGGCTTTTTAGTATTAACAGTTGTTTTTTTCTTCATGGAAAACTGCTTAGGGTAGAAAGTTAAAGCTTCTTAGATTTAGAACTTGGGGATTTCCAGAGATGTCTGGAGGGGAAAAGATACATCTTCTTAGCTTTATGATAGCATTCTGCATCTGATTCTTCTTCCCCAAACTGCAGCTGCTGCTCTAGTCCACTAGACCTGCTGCAGCTGCTTCTTCTGGTGGCCTCAGTACTAAGTAACCAGAAAACAAGGACATGTGTCAGATGTTCCCCCTTTTATTCTGGGCAATATTAGTTTTCTTCACCTTTCCAGGAGTGATAAGCTTGAAAGAAGGAATTGTCAGCTTTTTGGAGTGCTGTTTTATGTGTTTGGTTTAAACTCCTGAATTTCCGTGTCTGGGAAAGTGCCATTAACTCAGTGTAGGGATGTGGCCCTGTGCCCTGGCTGTGACAGGTCCCTGCTGCCCTGGGCTGGCGGGGGTCGGTGAGGAACCCCCCTGCCATGGCAGTGAGTTTTGGGATCACGGCACCAAGATGTTGTATGGGAACAAAACCCATTGCTCTTTATCACTGAAAAACATGCATGAGGCTGTTGGCTAAAGTAAGTAAAAAAAAAATATTCAGCATGGCTGAATATTGGTAGGAGATGAAGTGTTTTATGATGAAACTGTGTTTTTGCTTAAATAGGTTTGAACACAAGAACACAAGCCTTGGTGTCAGCAGGACAGGGATCCACTGAGCTCAGCGCCTCCAGTCGCCTCCCTGGCCATGTCAGCAGTGAGGAACTGGGGAGAGGGTGTCAAAAATCAGAAGGGGCTGGGAGAGTGCAGTGGTGTGTGCCCCAGCCCCCCTCAGTCTGCACCCCTCCTGTGTCAGGGACCGTATTGGCATCCTGGAGTTTAGTAACCCTTGAGAATCGTGGTTATAGCTCATCTGTCAGGTGAGGAAACCATTAAAAGCATCGCCAGTTACTTGCAAAAGCCTAGCAATTGTTATATTTTTAGGTCTTTGGTAATTTAGATTTGATTACCTGCCTAGAAATCAATTTCTTGGTGTTATTTTTAGAGTTGTCATCTATGTGAAAATAGAGCCAGGGTGTATTCGTGGGGCAACAAAGATGCTGGAGGGATTGGAGCATCTCCCTGATGAGGAAAGGCTGAGAGAACTGGGACTCTTGAGCCTGTAGAAGAGAAGGCCGACAGGAGACCTTCTTCATGTTCACAGATGTCCTGGTTTGAGATAAAATGAACCAATTTTCTGCTTCACAATTTTACTTTTTTTTTCAGCTGGGCCTCTTCTAGCTAACTAAACTCTGAAATTAACAGCACACTGTTCAGAGAACTGTTTCGTCTCACAGTGATAAGACCCGATTATCCCAAGTAACGGTATGCAGACAGGCCCTTGCTTATCCTTATTGCTGGAACAACCAAGGGCAGGTAATTTTGTTATTTGCCCCGTTGGAGGGTTGGAAGCGGAAAAGCATCAAAAGGTCCCACCTGCAAGGAGGAGCGGACAGGACAACTGACCCAAAAACTGACCAACAGGGGTATTCCATCCCATCCACATCATGGTATAAAAGCTGAGGGATCAAAGGGCCAGGCCCCTTTTCCTGTTTCTTTGATGGCCAAGGTCCAAGGAGGACCCTGCCTATTCGTCTGCCTTTGATCCCATTCCAAGCATTCCTGACTCCAGACCTGAAATCCAGCTCCTGTCGATCACCGAGTCCAGCCTGGGACTGTTGCCTGCTGGTGACGTGGTCGTCATCCTGGGAACTTGATACAGTTTTGTATATACTGTATACTTTTTTTTTTCCTTTCTCTTTTTGATTTTATTAAAGTAGTTTAGTTTTTCTAGACTCCTGAATCCCTTTAATTTCTTTCTCTCCTCTTTTTTTTTTCTAAAAAGGGGGAGGGAGGGATCATCTGTCCTTTTCTGATTTGCTCAGAACGATGACAACAGGGATTTGAAGGGTGGGTTGAAGAAGGATAGAGCTAGACTCCTCTCAGTGGTTCCCAGTGACAGGACGAGGGGCAACGGGCACAAGCTGGGACATGGAAAGTTCCATTCAAAGATGAGGAGAAAGTTCTTTAGGGTGAGGGTGTCAGAGCCTTGGCAGAGGCTGCCCAGGGAGGGTGTGGAGTCCCCTTCTCTGGAGACCTTCGAGCCCCGCCTGGATGCAGCCCTGAGTGCTGTGCTCTGGGCTGCCCTGCTTTAGCAGGGGAGTTGGGCTGGGTGATCTCTAGAGGTCCCTTCCAACCCTGACAATTCCCTGATTCCGTGATTCTGTATTGCCAGCACCCCCAGTGACTCCTGCTTATTTGAGATGGTGACCCACATGTATGTTGAGATTGACGGGGATGAGCTGCTCCCCTTTGCCACCGCACCAGGGTCACCTCAGCCAAGGGATGGGGATTTCTTTTCTGTTTCTTTAGTTGGCATCAGACCGTAAGGGCATCTGCTCGCGTGCCGCACGCAGTGCCGGATGCTGGGGATGCTCAGGGCTCTGCCTGTCCCGGGCAGGAGAGGAGTGCAATGCCCTCGGGGTGATGGGGCCAGGGGTGAGGAAGGTCCCTGGTGGGGGTCCCAGGGGCGCAGGATCCTGCCTGCCTCCCCCTGCGGGGCCCGGCAAGCAGTTCTCCCCTCTCTTCATTGACAAAAAGCACTAATAAAATAAGAGGAAAATGTTACTGCCTGCTCTGCTCAGACAAGCGAGCCTTGTCTTTTAATGAGAGTGCATTTTGTTTGATCTGTATTGGTTTTTTTGGGGAGGGGGGGAAATGATGAATTTTAGCCATTATGAAAACAAAAGGCATGGTTATTTGTAAGGATTGTTTTATAAGAAGCATATGTGTGCTTTATTATTCTTTCGCTTGAAGTGTGGGGATTGTTTTCAGTTGGGAGGTTTCGTTAGAAGAATGTGAACTTCTGACTCACTGAGAAACGGGGCATGTATTAGCGAAATTGTGAGGTTTCCTATTGTGTTTTCATAACTCAGATTTCTCAGAATGGAAGGGATCTCTCTTTGCCCTTAGTTGAAGAATGACTTTTACTGCCATTGAGAAAGACCGGATTCTTTTTCTAGAAAACCTTGTATTACTCTCAGTGCGCCTCGTCTCTACCCACTGTTCTTCATTTCCCTTTCCCTTCCCCAGCACGGCAGTTTCTCTGTCTTCTGTGCAGCCCACTCTCCAGCCATATTTCTGTTTGATCTCTAAATTTTGGCTTTTCAGTCATGACGGAGTTGGCAGCAAAGACCAACGTACGGCTTAACATAGCGATCTCAGGAAGGGGTGTGCTCAGCTCATGGCATCTGAGGAATTCCAGCTTTTCACGAGAAGAATCAAGCAAGAAACATGAAATCAGCATTGAATGCGTAGCCGAATGCTTTGTGTAAGCTTTTGCAGGGATATTAGAGAAAATACAATTAGTAGAGCTATCCCTATGATATAGTATTGAACACTGTCACACTAATGCAGTAGATCAAAGCCAGAGACTCCAGTTCATGCTGGCTGTTCTCTGCTCTCCTACAGGCAACGTACGTAATTGAAGTAGATGTTTATTCTACCTGGACTTAAGCAAAACATTTGACACTGTCCAGCGTATCATCATAGTCTCCAAATTAGAAAGTTATGGATTCAATGGATGGACCACTCAGTGGAAAAGGAACTGGCTGGATGGCCTCACTCAAAGAGTTGTGGTCAACGGTTCAATGTCCAAGTGGCGACTGACAATGAGTGGTGTTCCTCAGGGGTCGGTACTGGGACCAGTACTATTTAAGATTTTTGTCAAACACATGGACAGTGGGATAGAGCATACCTTCAGCAAATTTGCTGATGACACCAAACTCAGTGGTGCAGTCGACACGCTGGAGGGAACGGATGCCATCCATCCAGAGGGACCTGGACAGGCTGGAGAGGTGGGTCAGTGCAAATGACATGAAGTTCAACCAAGACAAGTGCAGGGTCCTGCGCACTGGCAGCCCAGAAACCAAACCCCATCCTGGGCTGCATCAAAGCATGCGTGACCAGCAGGTCATGGGAGGGGNGGACAGGGGTGTTGGAACTGGATGATCTTGAAGGTCCCTTCCAACTCTAACCATTCTATGATTCTATGATTCAATCAGGTCTGTCTGAAAGACGATGAAGAACCACCAGAAGATAGACTTCTAGATACTGACCTCCTCCCTATAATAGAGCAAAATATTTCCTGGTGAGTGAAACAGCAGTCTTTTTAGGATTGAGATGACGCTTCCTCCTGTGTTTGACACAGGTAGTGGGAGTTGTCCCAGGCTGAGCAGGTTTTCTGTCTGCCCCATGAACCAAACCGTAGTCTGACTCTGCAGCTGGAATTTCTGTCTTCCTATGCCGTGGCCATGCGTTGGGTGTTGTGAACACCTCTGTTTCAGTGTTGATTCCAGCCACAGGTACTTCTTCTCCTGCAGAGAGACTTCTGGGGAAACTCAGGCTTGGCCTCCAGCTCTGCTCCCCTCTGGCAATGGGGACAGACGACTGTCACCTAAGGGCAGCACCAGGGCTGGAAGAGCCAGCAGTTGACAAATGGAGAAATAAGGAATCATTCATGTTAAATGAGGGTTCTGGCTATGAAAATGATCTGATGTTCATAATCAGGTGACTATAAGTGTGGAACTTACTGCTTTTGGGGTTTTTTCCACTCCTTTTCCCCCTCCTGTGGGCTGCAGATGCTGCACTGGCTGGGGCCGTGCAGGAGGTGGACCCCGATGTGCAAATGCAGAACTGGAGGAACAAGTCATAAACGCTTTTCCTTTGGCGAACCTCGACTCACAGACCTCCCAAAAGGCTCTATCTTTATAATGTTAAAATTACAGGGGAGGTGTGTTGTGTGTGCAGTTTTGAAGGCTGCGGTAGCTGCGTGTGGTTGCTTCCCTTCCGAGATCTGAAGGTTCTATGCGGTGGAGTTCAAAGCTCTGCTGATGAGAAAGCTGTAGCTGCAACTGGAAAGGGAGCCAAAGGCTGGCTCGAGCCAGACATGCCTTATAAAGAAGGACCCTCTCCGTCTTGGTGCTTCATTTCCTCGCTCTTTGGATCCAGCTTAAACCCACATAGTTAGACATTTAAAAAGCGTATTTGTCTTCTGTGGGAGCTGCTGTTAAGGAGTGGGAGCTGGGCACGGTGAGAGAATTTTGGAGCCCTAGGAACAGGGCTAAAGCAGAGCAATTTATTACTTCTGAAACGGAATAGTTTTGTGACATCTGATCCTCTTGTAAATTTTGCAAGGGAGGATTCGGTGGCGGGATGTAATTACCATTGAAATGGATAAGGCTCCTGGGGCAGCGTTCTCTCCTCTGCCTGGCTCACGGACCGGCGCAGGAGCCGTCTCCTCCCAACGAGCGCCTCTGGGCAGCTCAGCGAGTCTCATCCCTGCAGCCAGCAGAGACGGGGATGAATCACCCGGCGGTTCCTCCTTAGTCATAGGATTCTTGGAAGTGAACTGTTATCATTCCTGGAAATAATCTGTTTTCCCTAAGACACAGGTTCTGCTGTGAGAAAGTATGAAAGGCTTTTGACCCCCTTGGTGCAGGTGCGTTGGAGACAAGAGTGGATGCTCTTGTGAGTGAAAACCCTCCCCCTGCCCAAGACGGTGGAAAGTAGCATGCAGGGATGCAGAAGGATGCGTTGGTTTTATCCTGGTCATGGTGGTGTTGGAATGGGAGTGATATTCCTGAAAAAAATCAACCTGGCTAAAGACAACTTGTGGACAATTTCACTGGGAATGACGTGGTATCCAAGAGCCATAAACCCTCTCAGTTCAGGGGATTGCAGATTTGATCTGACATGGTGTCCTGGTTTCCAGCAGGGACGGGGTTGATTCTCCCCTGTCTCTATCCGGCACAGCTATTCCACCCCATGTGTGCCACGCCCAGGGTCAGCAGGGAGCTAGCCGGGGAGGGGAGGGGCCACAGGCGGGAGTGGGCGTGGTGACGTCACGGCGTAGGCGTATATATGGGCGGGCGGTGCCGGGGTGCGCTCAGCGGCGTCGGTGGCGGTCGGGGTCGGGTCGGGTGACGCGCGGTGCGGTCGGTATTGTACTCATGTTTGTCTTCTCCATCCGTGTTGCTGTTTCCCTGCAATACCTGTTGCTCTGGTAAACAGTTTTTATCTCAACCCACGAGTCTGCCTTTTCTTTCTCATACTTCCCCCGCAACCCCCGGCCGCTGGGGGGCGGAGCCAAGGGACTGCCACGTGGCGGTTTTGTTGCCGCCTTGGCTAAACCGTGACACATGGACACTCATTAGCTAATTAATGGGTAGGGTGCACGGCCTGCAGAGCTCCTCACTCCCTCCCATCCCCAGGAGCACATGTGTTGAGGGCTGACCTGGGGGGCAGTGTGGTGGCCATGGGGCATGGGTGCTCCAGCAGCATCTGCAGCCACAGGACGGGGCACCCAGACCCTACGGAACCATCGCCTGCTTTGGGTACGGTGGTGCGAGGGGAACACCAAGCAAACACAGCTGTTGCCAAAGGGTTGCTAAAGCCTTTCATAGAATCACAGAATGGTTTGGGTTGGGTGCTGCCCCAGATGTTTTGGCTGCCCATCCCTGGAGGTGTTCAAGACCAGGCTGGATGGGGCTTGGAGCAACGTGGTGTGGTGGGAGGTGTCACTGCCCATGGCAGGGTGGTTGGAGCTCGACGATCTTGAAGGTCCCTTCCAACTCTAACCATTCTGTGAATCTATGATTTTAGCTGGATAGAGCTTTGATAGAAACACAACAGCTACTCTGAAGGATACAGTAGTAAGGAAGAAGTTGCCCGAAGTTCCCAGCTCGGGGGCTGGTGGTGCTCAGGGATGCTGTGGGGCCATGGGGAGGTCTGTCATTCATGGAATTTTTCACCATTTTAAATGAGATTTCCCCATTTTATTCGATTGTCAGTAGCCTTGTCTCCCGCTCTCACTGCTGCCGGCCTGTTGTGTGCCCCTTGAAGGTGCCTTTGGCACAAGGGGTGTTGCAGCAGGAGCAGACGCTGCTGAAATCCCAAACCCTGGCTGCTTTGCAAGAAAAGGGGTTCATCTGTATCGTACCCGCTTCTATAGGTGACCATTCTTTCTGGTACATGTGGCACCGTTGCTGCTCCAGGCTGCTTTGCAAGAAAAGGGGTTCATCTGTATCGTACCCGCTTCTATAGGTGACCATTCTTTCTGGTACATGTGGCACCGTTGCTGCTCCAGGCTGCTTTGCAAGAAAAGGGGTTCATCTGTATCGTACCCGCTTCTATAGGTGACCATTCTTTCTGGTACATGTGGCACCGTTGCTGCTCCAGGCTGCTTTGCAAGAAAAGGGGTTCATCTGTATCGTACCCGCTTCTATAGGTGACCATTCTTTCTGGTACATATGGCACCGTTGCTGCTCCAGGGTTGCCCAGCATGTCGGGCATCACCCCCAGCACCCCAGAGAAACCCAAGAACAAGTTACTGAAAAAGCCGCCTCTAAAGCCCAAGGAAGCGGCACAGTACCCACATCTTCCTGCAGACGTGCTTCTGCTGGTCTTTCCACTCATTTTAAAATCATGTAGCACTTTACCTTTTGCTTCTTTATTATATCTGCTTCCTGGTTTGTTTTTGTTGGTTGTTGGTTGGGGTTTTTTTTGGTTTTTAAATTACAACCCAGAATTTGACAACGAGTGTTGCATAATACCTGTGTACTCTAAAATTAGTTTTTTGTCTTGTAAATGTCATTCCACGTTGCTGGGAGGAACGTTGCATGGAATCACTTTCCCAAGCTCAAAAATACTTAAAACAAGGTTGGGAGGTTTGTTTCTGTTGTGTGCACTCATTAAAAGTAGGCCTGGCAAGAAAACCTGCAAGGCATAAAGATCTGTGTCTTTCTCTGGTGGAATTTTGTATCTTTTTAATTAAATCAGCTTGTTTAATTAGAGATTTCAAATTTGTCACTGGAAAATTTACCCATTCCTTCTTTGCATCATCAAAGTGATTTCATTTCTACTCCCTATGCATCCTTGCTGAGATGGTGTGAGCTACAGACACTTCTTTGGAAAGGAAAAAAACAAAAAAAGACCAAGTAGATTTTGGCAGGAGACTTTAATTATTTGGTAATCCAGAAAACATACTGCTAGTTGGGTTTGGGATGTAACTGAAATGACAGTTCTGGGCTCCCCAGTTCCAGAAGGAAAGGAAAATACTGGAGAGGGGACAGTAGAGGACCACAAAGATGATGAGGGGCCTGGAGCATCTCTCTGCTGAGAAAAGGCTGAGGGACTTGGGGCTTTTCAGTCTGGAGAAGACTGAAGGGAGATCTGATGAACACCTAGAAATACTTAGGGGGTGGGTGTCAGGAGGATGGGGCCAGGCTTTTTCCAGTGGTACCCAGTGGTGGGATGAGAGGAAATGGGCAAAACTGGAACATAGGAAGCTCCCCCTAAACTTCTTCACTTTGAGGGTGGCAGATCCCTGGCAGAGGCCAGTGGTGGAGTCTCCTTCTCTGGAGACATTCAAACCCCACCTGGACACGTTCGTGTGGGACCTGCTCTGGGTGGCCCTGCTGTGGGAGAGGGTTGGACTGGGTGATCTCCAGAGGTCCCTTCCAACCCCATAGAGTTTTGTGATTCTGTGATACCATCATGCTGCTGAAACAGGCGTTGGCTCCCTCCTTCCCCCCAATTTATGCATTGCCTATCCATTCATATATTCTAGTTCTTAAGTACAAATGGGTTTCCTGCACTTAGGGTGACGTTGAAATGTCGAGAACCTTTATTTTCCTTTCAGAAAAATGCCTCAAAAGCTTGTTGAGACTAACAGGAGTTTTCACAGAGGACAGATTTCAGGGATTTATTGGGGCAGAAAGCACACAAAGCAATGGATAAGAGTAAAAATCAACTGATTGTTTACTGGGTGGGTTGGATTTGCTATATATTCCATTAAACATTTATTAAAACCCTGTTTAGTTGCAAGGCAGAGATAGAAACTCTCTGCCTAAAGAAGACTTAACCCTTAGCATTGTGTTCTTGACATTTTCTGCCCATGAATTCTGCCATGGTTGACTGTTTGGAAGACGTGATCTTGCGTTTTAGGCCCCCAAGCCTCCTTTTCTGGGGTCACTTTTAATTTTTTGTATTCTGTATCTTTTAATTAAGTGACTGTGATTCTTCCCGGTCTCGGGCCGTGGGGCGTTTAATGGCTTTTGACACGAAGAATAAGCGTTGAGAGATTTTTTTCATCAGGAAGTTCCTGCTCTAGGGCTGGATGTCTCACTTTCCCCGTGCGAGACACCAGAGGAGTCTCGCTCAGGGAGTGAGTTTCTCGTGCCGGGGCGTTTACTGGGGAATAATGCGGCGGAATTTTGTAAGGATGGAATAGCAAAACCACTGCTTTACCTCACCAGCCCCGGGCACTGCTTTTGTTGAGATCACAGCAGGTTTTGAGTGATGTGTGCACAAAGGAAAAGGAGAGAATGAACAGAAAGTAGTTTATGGCTTTCCTCAAAGGCACTTTTCTAACTCAAAAATATAAGCCTTGTGGTTTATATGGTTTTGAAATGTGACCACAGATATTGAGAACTGGAAAACATTTGCTTTACCATCTCCTCCAATTTTGGTACCAGATTCAGGGCAGAGGAAATATATTTTCTGAATGAAAAATGTTGAAAGGAAATATATTAATGTAAAACCTTTTAAAACAGGAACACACTATTTGGAGAAGCTGTCAGATGAAGGAATGGAGGTCATTTGTGCCCTGATGGAATGGATGCAGATGTGTCTTTCTGAGGTCTCCACCGAAGTGCTATAACCTTGCTTCAGTGAAGCTTTGCCAGATATTTTTGAGTCTGCAGCCCCCTTCCGTGGAGCTGTGAAGGATCACTGTCAGATGAGGCCTTTCTCTTCGAGCTTTGTTTAGGAACTGAATGGGATCCGCTGCCTGGGGATCCCAGCCTCTGGCGTGGCAGACCTGCCCGGCCGTGGCTGTGCCCAGCCAGGAGCAGAGCCCGTGCTCCTCTACGCACCACACCAGCTTTTTATGCTGTTTTATATGGCCTCATCCTCGATGTGCTTGTTCTGCTCATGGAATGACCCTTGCTAATAGCTGGGTATCTCTTCAGTGTGTAGGAGTCTCTGCAGAATTTAACTTTTCCTTAGAAGTGGAGATTCTGGGTGTCCTTGGTGTGACATATGAAGGCTTTTCTCCAGCCTCTGTGACCTGTTCTCGCTTTTGCAGTCACTGTTCTGTTTAATACCCGTGTCTCAGCAATTGCTGCTTCTTGCTCCTGCTACGGTGTCTGGAGGTTGCTCGAGAATTTTCCTGTTCTTGTCCTCCGAGTTGAGCCCAGATGCACTTGTGGTTCAGTTATGACCATTTGTTTTTCAGTTGCTTTGCTTTGTTCCTCCTTCTCATGTGTTTCCTCCTCTCTCTCCCTTTTGTGCTGAGCAAAATCTGCTCTCCAGATTTGTTCTAGAAGGCTTATGAAACTCCTTCTAAGGTCCTGTCCTTTCTCCTCAGATACCCTGGCATTAGTTTCCTGTTACTTCACTGGTTCCTTCTCACGTATGGAAGGCCAGGAACCTATCCAACATGAACATTAACTGTCATTGCCAATGGCACTCATTTTGCACTCTTGGGGAGTGCCAGGAGAACCATGAGGACATGAGGAGGTCTGTCCCCCAAAGAGGTCCCACAGGAGAAAGAAAAGGTTCATTACTTTCAGAAGCCAAAATGATGTGGACCTTCACCTTTACATCTCCTGTCCTAGCTGAGGGATAGCTAGATACAGTACCTCAGGATCCAACTTGAACCGTAGCATCTTTCCACTCCGGTAGGACTGGGCACAAGCACAGTGTTGTGATGTTGTCTCTTCATTCCATGTTCAGTCCCTGCCCCGGAGAACTGAGTGGGAATCCCCTCTTTCTTACATCTGGAATGAACAGAGAGTGAAAACTCTTGGTCAGGTCATGCCAGAAGATGGGTGGTTGCCCTCCCCTGCTTGACCTTCTCCTTCCCTGTCAGTTGGCCCCAGGTCTGTGCCACTGGGCGCTGGTCTGGCTGCCCGGCAGCAGGGTCAGCAGCACCTGAGCCACCAGAGAGATGTGTCTCTATTACGGGTGCATTCCTTCCAGGGCTGGGGAGGGGAAGGCTGTTTCCTCCTCACCCGTGCCTGCACAGCGGCACTGGCGATGTGGGCAGTGGCGTCACCTTGAGTGGGGAGATCCTGCACACAAGTAGGGAAAAAAAACGGGGATATCTGATTTCAGTTACAGGGAGGTAAGGTAGGAAAAAGTCACGTAAGAGAAAGGCTTGTTTTGTTGATTGAGGTTTGGAAAGCTTTTTATTATGTTGAATTATTGGCTGTATCTGAAGTGAAACACTGCTCTCCAAACTGCCCTCATTTCCTGTATCATTCTGGCTTGTTCACTGCATTAATTACAGCTCAGATTTACAGGGTATTTGGTTACACGCTGCATTGCATTCCAATTATTTTTCCTCTGTGTGTATGAATTTCTGTGGGAGTCAGGCCAAGAGGAGAGTGTGTATGTGTGTGTGTCTGTGTATGTGTGTGTATGTGTATTGTGTGTATGTGTGTGTATGTGTATGTGTGTGTACATGTATATGTGTACGTACACACACCCATGGGCTGGATTTCACTCTTGGTGGCTAATTTTAGGGGAGAAGGGATCTGGATTTTCTTCAGTTCTGTTGTAAAAAGAGACTTTTCTTTTTCCAAAGGAGCAGCAGTAGCTGGGAACAGCCAGTGTTTGGAGAGTTCGACATTTCAGAACAAGCAGAGATGAGAGAAAATATTATCCTATGATTTGTAAATGTGGCATTTTTGATTTGGCTGGTGGTTCCCAGAGGTTAGTGGATAACAGGAATACTGTCATTCTCTTGGCTCGACCAGTAGTCAGCTTGTTACTTAATATATTTTATAAATGCAGTGCTTCAGAGTTCAGTTGGATGAGGTGGAGCTTTTCGCAGTTGAAGTAGCTTTTTGGGACCTGAAATATGAAGTGAGATACGATATTAAGCAAGAAATCTAGCATTTGGAAACGAGCTATTTAGGAACTGTAGAACGCAGAAGGTGATTGAAAGGGTGTTTCTTTTTCAGTTTAACATTTTTCTTTTGGCTTTATGAAAACACAGGAGGAGGAGCGCTAAATATACGAGGAGTGTTTTGGAGAAATTCAGATTTTTAAATTCGTTCTCTGTGTTTAAACTGTTGATGCAGTAGAAGATTTTCAGTCAGAATATTCTGAGTCATGGTTCCATAAGTAAATGGTTGCAAATTAAATAGAACCAGATATCAGAAATTTTACTGCTTTTAAAATTAAATATTCCTAAACATTTGGTTCAGAAATACTGGTGTGATGAATCTGGTGTGATGAGTAATACCAGTATGAGGAATGATAATACATCCGAAATAACAGCTGAGTGTGAGTTCTCAGATAACTGGGTGAAAAGTAAGAGAGAAACATTCCAAATAACCTCCCTTTGTAATAACTGATCATGGGGGTTTTTTTAGCCTTAGCACTAATCCCAGCAACATTTCATCTTTCCTCTTCCTCACAAACCCTCTTACCTGAATCTCCTGGTGTGGCTGGCCCAGCTCCCATGACCATCACTCGCCCGGCCACTCCCCACGCAGTCAACACTCCCATGGCCACCACTCACCTGGCCACCACTCACCCGGCCACCACTCACCTGGCCACCACTCCCATGGCCACCGCTAATGTGGCCACCATGGTCACCCAGCTCTTGCTCAGCAAACCCAGGATCATCTGCCCATAAATTCACCCTCTGGCACCTTCTACCCCCAGGCTGTGATGGGGTTAACATTTTAGAACCATTTCACTACAAATGAGCATGTTAATAATCCCTTCTAACCTGTTCCAGAGCTTACTTTTCTAGCACCATTATGTTTTAATATTAAAGAGGGGAAGGGGGGGG
>VXBW01007087.1:526461-541453 GCA_013400375.1 Thinocorus orbignyianus
GGGGGCGGTAGGGCTGGCTGTGATGCGCAGCAGCAGCATGATTTAGTTGTAAATGCAGCACTACAGCTTTTCAGTGTTTGAGCCCGTGTGGGTGTTTAGTTAAAGCCGTGCATGGTTGATCTCTGTTATTTTGTTAGGATTTCAGAGCAAGGGATTTTAGCACTTTAATCCTGACTGACAGTTGGAAGGTTGGTGGTTTCAAACACAGTGGCATGGAGTAGCTGATTTCTCTTCGGTGAAACAATGCACCAGTGTGTCCAGGATCCCTGTACAGAGCCAATAAATCTGGTTTGTTTTGTTTTTCTCCCCCCTATTCTCTCTCTCTCTTTCCCCTCCTCCAGGCCAGGACCCACTCCTGTTGCTGAAAACCCTTCAGCTTCTCTGGACAAAGAAAGAGATGAAGAAGGTAAGGCTGCGCCCCCCTCCCTGCCACAGTCACTAACTGCATGCAGAGCATGTCCAGACGCAGAACGCTTGGGTCAGACCTGCAATTCTTCATGAGAGCTTTCAGTTCCAGCTCACAGGGGAAGAGCCTGTGCATTTGCAGCAAGGAGTGAAAAGAAAAGGTAGCTCTGTGTGATGTGAGGCAGCTCAGGGGCTTGTGTAAAAGAGCTGAAGTTTACAGGGCTGACTTACAGAGGGAGGAAAAAAAAAATCCAAGTTGCTTTTGTTTTCTTTTAAACACCTTTTTTGTCCATTAAATGGAGGGTCTTTGGGGGAGGGGGAAGAATATTTCTAGTAGCTGAAAAAATGAGGGTTGAAGTCAGTAGAAAAGTGCTCTTTGGCAAGTGGAATGATATCAAAGCCTTCGTATTCAAAGTATTTTTACTATTTTTTTTCTGATTTGGTTTGGTTTTGCCTTTTAGAGTGGTGAATGCAATTTACACTGCCTGTCTAAAATTAGTGCTATATTTTTATACAGCACCCTATGGGCTCTACATGGAGATTTCTCATAGGGAGTAAAATATACTTCATCTAAATTTGGGAGCCTGAAAGCGAAAAAAAACACTAGAGGCATCAGCTTAGCAGTGAGTTTCCCACGTGTAACTCGACGTTGTTCAGACAGGTTCACAGCCCAGATGTTTCTTTCTAAAAGACCCAAAAACCTGCAGCTCACCGTGTGGGATGTACCCTGTGTGCAACGGCCGTCGCGACTGAGGACTTCGGTGTACGTGCTCCATCCCAGAGGGTCTGGAGCCTTTAGTCATTGTCCTTGTCTGCTACACTTAGACTTTCCATTACTGGTAGTCTGTGGTTCCTGGCCAGAATAATTAAACAACTGGAACCACAGCATAGAGTTGCCTTTCCAAATGGTCAGTCCCTGCCGTAGACTTGAGCTCAGCAACTCGGAAGCCTTGAGCTTTCTATTAAGTTTTGTTAGAGTTGGGAGAAAAACCAGTATTTTTTGTTAGGTCTTAAGGGCAGTTAATCCCAGGGAGCAACAGCAGGAAAGGGTAATCATCAAAATCGCTGTGCTGCGTACCCTGGCATGTGTGTGGATTGTGAAGAAAAATACTCTGAAAAAGACAAAGCCTCCGCTCGACGTGTCCTTGGGCGCAGAGCACCAGCACCATGGCTTTCCCACGGAGGGGGAAAAGCTGGAGGATCCCCACGAGTCACACTTGCAGCTCCGCTTATTCAGTTTGGTTGTTTCTGAAACACTCACCCCAGTGAGAGGTTGGTTCTGCAGAGGATCTAGGCTGCAGCTCCCCTCTGGGGCAGCTCGGTCCCTGTTGGTCCCCTCTGTCGGGCAGCGCTGCGTGGCTGTGGGCACGGGCAGAAGCGTGTTTCTGAGCCTGGAGGAAAGACTTTTTAGAGAGATGAGGAGGGATGTGGTAGGACCAGAAGGTGACACAGCAGCAACTGCCTCTGAAGTGGCAGTGTCCACTTCCCATGAGTGTCCCCAATGGGACATGGATCTGTTGAGGTGGGGTCAGAGGAGGCCACGGAGNCTGACGTGTGGTTGTCACGCTGTCACTGAGATGGGCTAATCCAGGCTCAGGGCATCACCCCCCTTCAGACGTGCAATGCACCCACTGCAAGTGCAGACACTGTTTTCAGGGGCAGCTGCTGCCCTTCCCACTGTGGGACCCAAGGTGTGTGCGGTGCTGGCATCCAACCATCCACTTCACATAAATGATGAAAGTTGACTTCTACACAATTCGGCCTGCTCCACTGGCGTTTGAGTGGCAGGGATCTTTCACTGTGGGTGAATATAAGACAATACCACCTGTTAGCTCTGGTGAATCAGCCTCTTGGTCTCCAGCAGTGACCATGAGCCCAGCGAAGGTCTCTGTCCATGGCATGACCTTGGTTCTGGAAGTGGTCGTTTCCTACATAGAAAAGCGTTTTGGAATAGCCAAGAAGCAACAGCAGCCTGACCTAAGCTATGTAACTAGAAAGAAGGGACCGAAACTCAATGAAGTTTGAGCATCAGCAACATTTTCCTATTCCCATGATCTGTCAGGCTGGAGAAATCCCCCAAGGAGTGCTCCCTGCCATGGGAATCAATTGAAATGGAAATGGCAATTACACGTTTGAGAGGAATCCTTCTCTGGCAGAGAGAGGAGCCAGGCAGCACGACATTCTTTCCTCTCTCATTTAGGTGTCTCAAGCCTTTTTTTTTTTGCTTTGGTTTTGTTTTTTCCCCCTCAGAATATACATACCATAGCTTCAGAGTGGTAGGAAGGTTTGAAGAAGACTTTTCTCCTGCTTGTCAAAGTCTAGCTGGTACCAAGTCAAGATTCAACCCAGGCAACAGCAGTGGGGGGGTGTCTGGAGATGCTCTGGGTGAGAACAGGACCCCGTGTCACCAGAGCCTGTCCTCCCAAAGCCCAGCTCCCGAGGAGGAGCTGAGCTGTGGTGAAAGCTCTTGTTCAGCCTAAATGTGCTGAAGAGGGGCTTTGGTTGGGGGTGGGGAGAAGAGGGGGGGAAGGAAAAAGAAGAGAGGCCATTTATAAACAGTGCAATTTAGTTGGCGAGTTGCTGTGTTTTCCTTTGGCTGTTGTGCTGGATATTTGTGGCTGGATAAGAGTTTGCCTTTTCCTTCTGCTGAATCTCGCAGTGAAGTTGGAGCCCTGTGTTTAACATCGCAAATTCTTGCCACAGGGAAAAGTACTTACAGGGAGAAATCTGTTATCTGAAGTCTCATCTTTGTTAGTCATCAGCTTTTTCATGCTGCATTTGATAATCTGGTGAGAATGAGACAGTTTATGTCATAAACCAATAGGTTTTGTGTTTTTTCCAGAACATCAAAGTCACTATGGAAAATAACTGTCTTCCAGTAAATATTATTGATTAATAGAAAAGAACAAATTCACTGGCAAATTTTCTGTAGGTTTTCTTTTGTTTTCCGTGTCGTTCTTCAAACTTTATGTTGTTTCCATTGGAAGCTACAACTGGGGCCACCATATACAGTAAATTACAAGTGCTGGCTGCAGGCGGGAACGAACATCTTTTGGATTTTGCTTTTTAGCCAGAAAAGAAAGAGAGCAGCTGCTGTTAGTGATTTCTTGTTTTCTGTCTCTGCTTTTGCCTTGCTCCACGCCAGTACATATACCGGGCGGTGAAAGGTCCTGTGTGGGTACTGAGGGATGCCACTTCCTCACCCTGCCAACCCTCCTGGCTCCTTGGAAACTACTTCTAATGTAAACATGATAAAGATATTGCTCAGTTCTGCTAATTTATCACTTCTACCAGATGGGTAGTAAGTAGCCTATTAACATTCACAAAGTGAGTGGCCAATTCCTTCACATTTCTAAATGCATCGCCCTGGGATTCCTAAGATTTATGGCGTGGAGATTTCCCATGTTCCAAGCCGTTAGCCTCGGAGGTGTGCGGTGCCTGGCATGCTGTGGCAGCAGCTCGTTGACAGAAAATCCCCTGCTCAGGTAGGTTTGGAGGAAAGGAGCGTTGGTTTTGCAGGATGGCAAACTCTGACAGAGTTTCAGCGCTGGTATTTCTTTCTGTGTAACCTTGTGTGTAAAACCCACACTGTTTCAGTACTCCCATGTGTTGTGTTACGCTGAGGAGCGTTACGTTGTCGTGGCTGAAGTGGGTATAAGGCCAAATATGAACATTTGTGGTCCAAGACTGAGGAGGAGGCGTTTATATGCTTTGCTACTTGTATGTCTGTTAGAAGCTGAGTAGGTTTCTGAGCCCTGTTGTCTACCTTCAATATTGCCATTTTCCTAGTAACACCCCTTTCTCCAGCTCACTTCTTTTCTCCCCCTCCCCCAAATCCCAAGTCCCTTTGTCTGCCCCACAGAACAACTTCTCTGTCTTTATGGGATAATTAGTGTGGACAATTGCTGCTTTTCCCATTGGGTTTGAGGTGCAGTGAGCCATGAAGGAATCTGTAATGACATGAAAAGTCACTGGAGGCGCGGATGGTGGCTGAATAGCAACAGTTACCTCTCTGAATAGATTAAATTAAAAAAAATAAAGCTTTGTGTTGGGCTGGGGGAAGGGAGGATTCACTGATCTTTTTGTGCATGACAATGTGGTTTTGTATCTCGGCAGCTCAAGGAAGAAATCAGGCGGGGCTTTGCGGGGCTTGAGGAGCCGTTGGCAGGACTCGTGGAGATGCTGGAGAGCAGCAGCGATTGGAAGGGGAAAGGGCATTCCCTTGGGTATTGCATCACCACCGAGCTGCAGCTTTGGATAAAAGAGCATCCTGATGTTCAACAGGTTAGGAAAAGAGAGTGAGAGAGCCGGGAGAAAGGAGAGGATGATTGGTTTTAATGTCCCTCCAGTGTCCCCAGTTTCACTTATCCCCTAGTCCAGCGTCTTCTCATAGAAACATGGTGGGATGAGGTGTGAAACTCCTACCGAGGTGTTCTTATCTGTTGTGTGGCCTGAAAATGAAATACTGCTAGAAGCTGTGATGCGAGAGCTCTGTTTCCCCTTCCAAGCTGGGATTTCCATCCTTCCCGATCAAGCCACTTTGATCAAGCATTGATCTTGCAGCCTTTGTTGGGCTGGAGGCTTTCCCGCTGGAACTCACATCCCTGCTGTCAGGGCAAACCAGTTGCAGTAATCTACTGAGCATATTCTTCCACTTCTGCAAATAGAAGCCAGTTACTGTACAATTGCTTAACTCCGGCCAGATGGTGGGGAGCTTTTATCATCGGGAATGCAGAAAATGGTAACAGTATGACTTTTCAGCAGCTGAGTGATTAGCCTTGTCACGTTGGGTCATCAGATTATATGTCCTAATATTTAGCATTCCTTATGCCTCCATATATTCTGATCTGTTGAGATTTTCTCCTTTTTTTTTTTTAATGCTTTTGGCTCAGAACTACCAAGATACATTTATTTTTGCGTTGTTTCATTTCTTATTTTTCCAAAAGGCTGTTTTTAGATGTTGAGCTCTGCCATTACGGTATCCGTGAAATGCAGCAAGGTGCTACTGGCACTGAAAATCTTGTGTCGTAAGAGAATGATCCTGTAGGAACACAAGGATTAATACTTCTGTCTGTGCATGTTTTGATGATGCTTTTGCTTTTCCTGCCCTTCTTGCACCCAGGAGCAAGCCTGGGAGTGAAAATTGAATTCTGACGGCTGATAGGTGAGATCTCCTTTGAGGGGCATTGCTGGATTCAAAGATCTTCTGCTGAGAGCTAGAAGGGAGGATTTCTAAATGGCTGTGTTAGTAAAGGAGGGCAGTTTTCCAGTTTCATGTTTTACTTTTGCACAAGGCCATGTGCCTTTTCCAGAATTATCCTGCAAACATTAAGTGTTTTTAAATTGGATGCTGTGAAAAAAATGTGTGTCATATTGTTCTGATTTCTGCTCGCAGACTCCATGGGGAAATTGGAGAATCCCTTCCCAAGGAATTGGCTTATTCCACTGTTTAAACAAGCTGCATTTTCAACTGCCATTGAATTGTAGCCATCTTTACTAAATCTGTGTTTGATTTTTTTTTTTATTTTTTTTTTTCAGTCTGGCATCAAGCTGAAGAAGCTGCAGGGCCGTGTACTCCAAATACTAGCCCAGTGCCCAGCTAATCTTCTTGACCCTCTGATTAGCATTTACCAGCTCCATACAGCAGACCGGAACTATTTGCTTGAACATGTCAGTCATCTTTATCACAAGGGCCATTACAAAGAGGTGGGTCATGTCTTTCAAATAAATTTACCTACCCAGCTCTCTGTTAATGTCTGTGTCCTTTTTTGGATGCATTTCAATGTGAATTCCGTTTCATCACAGCAGCTGCACACTGTGAATGGTGCAGCTTAGCGTGCTCTTCCCATGTACACCAGTAGCCTGTGTTCAACCTCATTTTTTCTAATGGCTGAGTACAGAGTGCCAGTGAATCCTTCCTCCACCCCTTTTCTGACCTTTGAAAGTAATGGGTTAATAGGGTTTAATTTGGAAAATTTAAGGGGGTGGTTGTGTTCTTTTTTGTTTTCCTTGTCTTTGGCAAGAAAAGGAGGGATTTTAGTAGTTGGTTGTCGACCTGCTGTGCTATCTCCAATCTGCCTGCAGTGAGGAGGGCTTGGAAAAGTCTCTTGTGTTCCCACATGATTGCCCTAACCAATGGGGTCTCGGATTGAGGAGTTTCAAAGCCTCTTTACCATAGAGGCTCATATTCAAAATGAGTTACTACTCATGTATCTGAGTTTGAGTGGCTGACGCTAGCAGGAGCTCACCAAACCCAGAACTCGGGATGTTCTACCCATAGTGCAGAGTTCTTGCAGCACCTCTGGGGCCACCATGTTGTCCTGGTAGCCTTCTGAGTGTTCTCATGAGCAAACTACAACACTCATAATGCTTTTTTCTTTTTTTTTCTTTTTTCTAAAAGGCAAAACTGGTAGGTTTGTTTTTCTCAGAGGAAGATTATTCGCTTTGATGGTGTGGAACAGCTTGATCATGTTTAGACAAAGAAAAAAAAACAAATAGAATCTTAAAAATCCTGTTCTTCAGTAAAGCTGAATTCCCAAGTGAGATCACGGAATTCCGTTCTTGTTGATTTCTCTGAATATTTAAACAAGGGTATTTCCTACTTGATTAGAAGCTCACAGGTAGCTGCTTGAAATGTGCTCTTTTGGTCAGTAAGTTTTTGAGCATGAGCATTTGAAAAGTGTAGTAGAAATGCAGTATTTGACTATGTTCAAGTGTGATTTTAAATTCACAGCTCCAAACATATTTATTGTTGTCATTAAAAATACAGTTTTTGCTAGATCTGGTTTTGGAAAACTAAATTTTGGGGGGTGGAATTGTTTTCTGTTCTTTCTTCCACAGAAGAGCTCATTTACGAGCCATTCCCAGTGTGAAGAACAGGAAACCTCAACTGCTGCTTACCCTCAGCCATAACTTTCTTCTAGTTATGTTTTGTTGTCAGAAGGATGAACAGAATTATCTTCAAGAATACCAGGAAATCTTTTACTGCCCCTGGGGACTGATCATACCTACGTTCACAGGAACAACCCCCCAGAATCCTGGAACGAGGGCTCTGAGCACTTAACAGGGCTGTGGCAGGTCTATTCATCCTGCTCTTCCCCAGCTTTCCAATGGGGCAGCAGCGCAGGTTAATGTGTAGGATCTGTGGTTCTTCTGTCTCTCACCTGAAAAGACAGAAATCCTTATGAATTCTTGCTGTCATCATTTATTTTATAATAGATGTCTGTCATCC
Organism: Thinocorus orbignyianus; assembly: GCA_013400375.1. Classification (NCBI taxonomy): domain Eukaryota; kingdom Metazoa; phylum Chordata; class Aves; order Ciconiiformes; family Thinocoridae; genus Thinocorus; species Thinocorus orbignyianus. Next base: position 534,098 of record VXBW01007087.1, read on the forward strand.
AGACATTTATTCTAGAGCGTTTCTTACTATGGCATGTGATCCATGGAGACCCCTGTGGGCTGGGTCTTCTTTTGCTCACAGAGGTTTTGGAGAAAGATCTCTTCAGAAAGCGAGATCCCAGGGATCCCATGGTGGTTATTTGTTTCTAAAGTGCATCCAGCCCTCCCTGTAGGGCGTGGTTCAGAAGAGCCGATCAAAAGCTGGACCGATTTGTGGATGACCACAGTTGAGTGGTTTGGGGTGGTCTGTGGGTGCCATGGGGAGACCGTGGGACAGGGTACGGGTGCTGTGGGGTGGTGGGGAAACCATGGGGGAGGGTGTGGGGGTGCGGTGGGGGGGCAGGGAGACCATCCGCCATGCGCAGGCAGTGTGGAAGAAGGTGGAAGGTGGCGCAAGTGGGGGTAACTTTATTCTGATTTTTGACATAAAATAGCTGTGGTGAGGAGGGACCTGACAGCGCTGGCCAGAGGATGGCACCAGCGCTCCCATGATGTTGGAAAATTAACTGACCAAAGGAAAAAGCCGGGCCATGTCAGCGGGCTTGTGGCCTGGCCTGTCCGAGGTCTGCACCCCTTCTTTTGTGAGCAGAGCTGGCGGCTGCTGGAGGACCATGGCTGCCCAGGGCTGCACTCCCGAGCTGTGCCGAGGCTCCTGCTCCTGGTCCTGAGAAGACACGAGAGTCCCACCATCACGCTCGGGGGGTTTCAGCTGAAAGATGGCGGCTCTGTCCCCTTCCCGGAAGCCCCCCAAAGCCACGTCCCGCAGCTCCGCACCGCCCTGGGCCCGGACCACGGTGGCCGTCGCTGTGGGGAGTGCGCTGGGCACTGGTGGGGCCGGGACAATGGCGGGATTCAGCAGACCGGGGGTAATGCAGCGCGAGCGAGTCTGGGAGAGGCCCTGAATAGGCCAGGCTGTGCTTGAGAAGAATGAGGGGTAGGCAGAAGGCAAGCTAGTGTTTCATGGTCATCTTATGTTACACTTCAGCCTTTCAAAGAGTGTCTGGGGCTGGTTGAATGAACCTCTCTTGCACTGCGAATGCGGGAGCCCAAAGACAAAGGGGACTCTTGTCACTCGCAGGCCCCTTTCGGGAATAAAAGCCATTGTCACATGAACAGGGGCAGTCTGGCAGGCTGTGCATGCTTCAGTGCCCCATGATATCGCTAAGTCTCAGCAGAAATCACATTCAGGGCCCTGTCAGCTTTGATTAGCGAGGTCTCATGACTTAATGTGCTGCGATATTTCATGTCTAAGGGTGGCGGCTGTCTTTCTGTGGGATGAATGCCCTCTATTGTCCACTGAGTTATTTTATTTACATTTTTTTAAACAGCTTATAAAGGTAAAAAGATAGCTGTGCTTAAAGAAAAAAATCAAATTCCTTTGCTTCTGGATCAGTAGTGAATGCAGCTCGGGTCAGATACAGTGAAACTTGTTTTCACAGTCAGCATCAAAGTTCTCGTCTTGTTTAACAGCTTTATAGTAAATTCTGAACAGGTGGCAGTGGAACTGGGTTTAGGAAGGAAACAATAAATAATCTTTTTAGCCTCTGACAACCAGAAATATTCCTGGGCCTGAGAGAGCTCCCACTCTAGCTTCTCTGTGTTGGTGACTAGCAGCGTTTTTCTCCCCTTCCTCAGTTTTGTTCTTAAAAAAGAATATTGGACTAAGCGTTTAGTGGGACAGGGAACATTTAATTTTTAAGAGTTTTCTTGTTTGCTGTCCATCCAGATTTCTCTGTTAATTTCTACAAATAATGAAGGTTGATTCTATATGTTAAATTCAGTTAATATTTGTTCTTTCCAGTAATAAAATTCAATTGTTAAAATTTGTTATAAAAAAAATTGAATTACCCAGAGAAAAAGCTCTGAAGGTGCAGCATTCCAAGCTTTTTGTCAGTAATACATACTGCTACTGAAGGGATTTGATAATTCAGTAGCAAGGACAGTTGACCGAGGAGCTGAAGGAATACAGAATTCCTAAGGTGTAGAAATGCACAGTTCAGTCCCCATCGTGACTTTCCATTGTCAGCGCAGGGGTGCTTTTAACTCCAGCTCAGGGCTGTTACTGTTTGTGGTCCTATTTCATACATTGTGCTTGAGTACACGGGGTATATTTTTGCAAATCTGTCAATGTGGATCGGTGTGGAGACTGATTGAGCACATTAATGGATATTCAGATTTTGGAGTTCTTCACTCTGAATTTTTGAGCTGTTCTCGGGACAGTAAAATGTCTCTGATATCGCTTCTTTCTCCCGTTCACCACCGTAATTACAAAGGCTTGATCAACTCTTCCTATATTTTAAAGCATGTGGATTTGAATTTCCTTCTTTCTTTTAAATTAGAAATAATAATCAATAAGAAAAATGAGGAAAATCTTACAGGGATGTTTTTCATGTAAGGATGATAATACCAGTCTCAACCCCTTTTTTCGTATTAACTTAATCTCCTGCTAAAGGGCAGCTTTAATGGCATGTTGCCTGTGAGGTTTGTGCCGCTTCAGAGCAGAGGTAGCCAACCTGTGGCCATGGACCACTCTGCCGCCCGCTCCCAAACACCACATCGTCCTGAGCTGCCTCTGCTACGGGTGTCACTCTGGTGAAGTGGTTGGGAAATAGTTCAGATGGCAGGATTCTGCTCCATCTGACAGCATTTTCCCAAGTCACAGGTGATAGGACAAGAAGAAATGGCCTCAAGTTGTGCCAGGGGAGGTTCAGATTGGATATTAGGAAAAATGTTTACACTGGAAGGGTTATTAAGCCTTGGGATGGGCTGCCCAGGGAAGGGGTTGAGGCACCATCCTTGGAGGGATTTAAAAGATGGATTGACATAGTGCTTAGAGACGTGGTTTAGTGATCGTTTTTGTCAGAGTTAGGTTGATGGTTGGACTAGATGATCTGAAAGGTCCCTTCCAACCCAGACGACTCTATGATTCTGTGATTTCTGGGCTTTCGTTGGACAAGCAGGCTCTGGGAGAAGAGGTGCAAATGTGCAGCAGATCACGCTGTACGAGAGTGGTCAAGGTGGTGGCCTGTGAGCACAGGGAACTTGGGCAGTGCTCTGGAGGATCACTCCTTTGTGAGGATGCACTGACCAGTTATACCAGGTTTAAAATTACTTTGAGTAACCCGAGACAAATTATGGAAGCGTTTGTTTCAGTTCCCTTTTCTCTTCACCTGTGCACACCCGTATTCCAACCTTGACTTTTACTTCTCTCCCTCTATCTCAGATTCTTTAGATCCAAGTGACCTGTCCCCACTTCATTTTGACAGTCTCACTCCTGATAAAGTATGTTTGTGTTCTCTTGAAAGTGTCCCTGGGAAATGTCATGTTTTTCTTGTTTCTGAAGATATTCCTGAAGACAGCTGTGTATATTGTACTCTCTTTAAGCAGGAAGTAATTAAACATCTAACCTGATATCATACACTGTGCAGTGATGCACTCTGAGAGCTTGAGCTGATTAGCTACAAGTTTGAAATGAGTGATTTCAAAACACAAAACAGATGTCCCCAGTGATTAATTCGCGGTGTGACTTTTACTCAATTATTTCTACCATTATTATGTATCCAGGCTTTGATCACTGTGATTTTCTTAGAGTAGATGTTGGATCCTCCTCAGCAAAGTCTCGTTCCGTTGTTTGGTCTGTTCGATGGGTTTGCAGAAATTCCTTCACCCTTGGTTCAGAAATAGTACACCAAGTCAGGCACGGGTAAATTTACCTTAGTGTTGTCCCAACTTGCTTGCAGCAGAGCTAAGTAATGCAGGAGTCATCAGAAACCATTTATGTTTGTCCTGCATCATCACTTCAAGCAGTGCTACGAGCAAAAGGTTGCTCCTCTGATGCTAACCCCACCGTGGGAAAACTGCCTGAATTGTCAGCGTAGACACCACCCAAGTGCACAAGCCCTTGCAGATAAGATCTTGTGTGGCTTCCTGCACTTCGTACTGTATATGGAAAGAAAAGTAATTTTTAGATGAGACACAGCTAATTGCATCCAAAACAAGCAGAGAGGATCAGGTGTTGGTGCAGGGTGCTCTGGGCTTGTGTGTTCACTTCAAAACCGTCACCGTTTTCTCATACTCCTCTGTTGCGATCGCATGACTGGGGCAGTGGTCTGTGCTCCTGGCTTGGCCTGAGCGTGTCAGGTTTGCGTAACTTCCCCCATTCTATGGCCACTGCACCTACAAGCATTTTAGATATATTTATTGTAGTCTTGCCCAGCTCTGAATTCTTCCCCATCCTCATCCAGCCCTTCTTTGCAATATTTAGAAGTGTTTTTCCTTGGGATGCAAAACTATTACAAACTGCCCAAATATGATTTTTGGTTTCACTATAATTAAGTCAAAGAATGAGCCAAAGCTCACCGAGGACAATCAGAAGACTGATGAACTTTGATGGGATTTGAGTCAGGCAGTGGGTTGCCTTTTCTCCTCCACTAAGCAATAGCTTCATCATGTCCCGTATTCATGTGGGGGATGCAAGGCGAGAGAGTGACCAACCTGTCCTACATTTCTGTTACAACCTGGGCCAAAAGGGGTTTAACGTAGGTTAAAGACTTTTATGTGTAGTACTAATCCTAATTCTTTGCTGGTGTTAGACCACACACTAGGAACTCTCTATGCATGAAGTGTGTCTTTGTGAAAAGGCTCCTTGTAGCCAGCAATGTGCCCTGGTGGCCAAGAGGCCAATGGAATGGCAGGGAATGTGCCATTCCAATGTGCAGGGAAGAGTGTGGCCAGTAGGTGAAGGGAGGTCATTCTCCCCCTCTGCTCTGCCCTGGTGAGGCCACAGCTGGAATCCTGCATCCAGTTCTGGGCTCCCCAGTTCAAGAGAGACAGGGAACTACTGGAGAGAGTCCAGCGTAGGGCAACAAAGATGGTGGAAGGATTGGAGCATCTCCCTGATGAGGAGGAATGACTGAGAGAGCTGGGACTCTTGAGCCTGGAGAAGAGAAGGCTGAGGGGAGACCTTCTTCATGCTGACAAGTGTCTGAAGGGTGGGTTGAAGGAGGATGGAGCTGGACTCTTCTCACTGGTTCCCAGTGACAGGATGAGGGGCAACGGGAACAAGCTGGAACATGGGAAGTTCCATTGGAATATGAGGAGAAAGTTGTTTGGGGGGAGGGTGTCAGAGACCTGGCAGAGGCTGCCCGGGGAGGGTGTGGAGTCCCCTTCTTTGGAGACCTTCAAGCCCCGCCTGGATGCAGCCCTGAGTGCTGTGCTCTGGGGCTGCCCTGCTTTAGCAGGGGAGTTGGGCTGGATGGTCTCTAGAGGTCCCTTCCAACCCTGACAATTCCCTGATTCCATGATTCTGTGATTGTACCAGCAGCCAGGACTGTAACATTTTCTTTTACAGTTTGAGGTAGGGTGGGCAGACTCTGGTAAGCTGAATATATCTTAGCATTCACCAGAGCTTTTCCACATTCCTGCCTAATAACTAGGGGGTTTGACTCGTTGATGAGTGGGTGGGGGAGTTATGGACTGCTCAGGGTGCCTGTTTCCCCCACGGGGTCAGAGGATCTGCTGTTGGGTTGCCATCATTGCCCACTCCCAGCCACACTGGCCAGGTCTCCGGCACAGCTTGAGGCTGCATCCCTGCAGATGGGGAAATGCCTGCTTCTGGGCTGGGGAGGGGGATTCGCACTGCTGGGGTTCCAGCATGCTGGCTGCCTAATTCAAATGTTTGTTTTCTAGCTATGAAATGAGTCTGGGAGTGAGGTGTTGCTTTTCTGGAGATCTTATCATCTATAAACAGACTGTTAAAAATAGGGTCGTTTTACACAAAACTTGTTTGTGGAGTGAAACTATTCAAAACATGATAATAGCAAAACAAAATCTTAAAATAGCTCTCAGTCGAGACCACAGGCGCAGCTGCCAAACACTTTCATCTTTATTACAGTTACTCATATCTCTTCTCTTATTATTCCTATTGTAAACAGCCTGATTTTATCTGAGCTGTCCTCGCTATTCAGCCAGCCCGTGTAACTGCACCCTGCCGTCCAGCCGTGCTGGGTTGTCCCCATGTTGGGCTTTGTGTGCGGCCAAGGCTCCTGCCCTGCTGCTGCCTGGGTTCCCGCTGTGGGACGTTCCTGCCAGCAACACAATCCCTCTGCTCCACCACCTATGTTTGCCAGGTGACGTGACAATGATGTTAAATCCAGCTTGTGTGATTTGTTTGAAGTGAAAGAGTGTTCATGATGTTCCTCTGACCAGCAGCTGCAGCGATGGGAATCAGGGCTACAGCAGCTGATGCTGGGAGGTGAGATGTCTCTCTTTGGCTAAATGAATGTTCATTGCTCGACACTCTTCAGTACAGAGCAGATTATACATCCAGTAAGAGAGGAAAACCTACCCTGACATGGCACATGTTCATCTGATTAACTCACCTGTACAGAGAATAGAGATGGAGATAAAACCACGCCATTTAGATAACAGTCTGCAATTAGGTTAATCTGAACATGCATGTGAACATTAAAAAGCTATTAGGGAAACAACTGTATATGCTTGCAAGGTAAAACTAATGGGATAGTTGTTTAATAAAAATATACCAATGCGATCAAACAATGAAACAAGATTTTGAGACTTTCAAGTTGGAGATTTTTTGTGGGGTTTTTTATTTGATAAACAGATAACTGGGAGGAAATAAAACCAGCTGGTCCAAATCAGAAACAGCAACCTTCAACTCATTGACAGATTGAGAATAATCACTCAGCTGGAACTTTGTGACGTAAATTTGAGAGAAGAGGTACCTGAGGCTTGTGGAGCAGAGCACATTAATAGCCTCCAAGCACTGGGAGTAGTTATAAAGTCTGGAGCAAGAGATTTGGCTGAGGATTTTGCTGGGCTGTGAAACGATCCTGGTTTTCTCTGTTCATTGTGTGGTTTGTACTGTACTGTCACCGTGTTCACCTCAGCTCCGGTGCTTGTCAACATCAAACATGGAAAAAAATATGGTTTCCCACTGTTAACTGGATATTCATTCTGGACAATAAGAATGAATTAAACCCTGAAATTAAGCAAAGCATTTGACACTGTCCTGCATCACATCCTAGTCTCAAAATATGAAAGTTATGGATTCAATAGATGGACCACATGGTGGATAAGAAACTGGCTGGATGGCTGCTCTCAAAGGGTTGGTGTCAACGGCTCAATGTCCGAGTGGCAACTCGGACACTGAGTGGTGTTCCTCTGGAGTAGGTACTGCGATAAATACTATTTAACTTGTTTGTTGGAGACATGGACAGTGGGATGGAGTGCACCCTCAGGAAATTTGCCGATGACACCAAGCTCGGTGGCACAGTTGACACACTGGAGGGAAGGGATGCCATCCAGAGGGACCTGGACAGGCTGTAGAGGTGGGCTA
>VXBW01007087.1:541467-560661 GCA_013400375.1 Thinocorus orbignyianus
GGCTCCAGGGAGATCTTGGAGCAGCCTTCCAGGATCTGAAGGGGGCCCCAGGAGAGCTGGAGAGGGACTCTTGATCAGGAAGTGGAGTGACAGGACAAGGGGGAACAGTTTTAAATTGGAAGAGGGGAGATTCAGATGACATCTTAGGAAGAACTTCTTTGCTGTGAGGGTGGTGAGACACTGGAAGAGGTTGCCCAGAGAAGCTGTGGCTGCCCCATCCCTGGAGGGGTTCAAGGCCAGGCTGGATGGGGCTTGGAGCAACGTGGTGTGGTGGGAGGTGTCCCTGCCCAGGGCAGGGGGGTTGGAACTGGATGATCTTACAGGTCCCTTCCAAGTCCAACCGTTATATGATTCTAACCCATGTTGTGTGTCCTGGTTCTCTGCCATTCTGCAGCCTGTGAGGCAGTGGGTGAAATCTGTGCCTGGGTCTCCCAGAAGGTGCCGTGACCCAGGGCCTCTGCTCTTGGGGCTGAGCATTTTCTGCCGGGGCTGGGTTATGCTGAGGTGTCATTGGAATGCCAGGGGACACAACAGAAAACATGTTTCAAGGTGTGATCCTTACCCTCACTTCAATTATATCTCTAGTTAAATGTTTCTATAAATGTGTCGTTCAGGTGAAGCGTAATGAGGGGGTTTGTGTTTGCATGGGGGGAATGGACAGTTTTTACTGTATTATTTTACTGTATACAAATAACACAGGGTTAAACTGCAACCAATTTGGGAAAAAAACAGCATCATTTTTATGATCTTTCTCTCAAAGCCAGGTTGATGTCAGATAGCAGAGAAACCTGCTGAAAAGGAGCTTTTCCTCTAAGCCCCAACATACTCTTTGTAGCCCCTTTGGAATAAGCAGGTGTCTGTGGGCTCCGCTGCTGACGTGCTGCATGGATGATGGTCCCGTTGCTTGGTATTCTGTGGGGCTGGAGGGTCAGAGATGTGCTATCAAACACATTTTACAGCCATCTGAGAGAAATACAGCCCAGCTTTCCAAAGTAATTAGAAAGGCACTTCATGTAAAACATCCTGATGACCTCGTTCACAGTTACTCCAGTGCTAACACATACGTGTGCTGGAAAGCTCCTTACTTTTACTACTCTATTTACTGGAGCAATACACTATATTAAAGAAAGCCATTGTGTGCTGATTCTGGATTTGAGATCCAAGTATCCTCACACATTACAGGAGTTAGAGACTATTAACTGCTTAGAATCCTAATGAGTTTCTCTGCCTCCCAAGCAAGGCACGGTGAGATGTAAATCCGTTTCTGTAGTCGCTCAGCTGCTACGGGAGAGATGGTGCTTCAACCAGTTCTGTGCAGCCTGAGTTGCTGCCATTCGCCGTGGCAGGGTGTCCTCATCTGCAGAAGCTGCTGAAGTGGAGTTCATTTGTGGCAGGTCAAATATTTGGAGATATCACAAAAGGGAAGAGAACAGTTCTTAGTATCTTTCTGTTGGAGGCGAAGCCGAGCGCTTTCAGGGCTGTGGAGCTGCGCAGAAGTTACAAAAATTCAAACTGCTTGATTTCAGAGACTTTTAAGTCTCAAGTTGCTTTCACAAAATGCAGCTGTTTCACAAATTTTAAAAGGCGCAGCAAGATGGGTAAAGTTAAATCAGAACAGGGTGGTGGGTCGGGTGGTTTTTACAGTTCTATTGATAGAAAAATCCATCTTAGCTAATTTTGCCCAGGCACTTTACTCTCTCTCTCCCTCTCTGCCAGTCAGCTTGATCTTTAATTTTTGCTCCAGGGCATGCTGCTCCTTGGAATATGCAGCTCTGCCAGGAGTGTTCTGTACGTTTCTAAGTGGAATGTATGTGGCCAAATGTTTATATGATTTGTACTTGAAAATTAAACAGAAATAATTAACACATTAAAAGTTTGTATAATAGCATATATACTTTGCTTTGGAATAATGCCCGTTTATCCTCTGTGTTGTTCTTCTCCTAAATGCACAACTTTTTTTTTTATTTTTTTATTTTCTAGGCAGTCATGCTGAGCATTAAGCTAAAATTACAGCCAGATCAAGATGTGGAGAAGGTGAGTCATTTCCTCTGCAGGCTTCTCCGTCATCAAATCCACCTTTTGTTTAGCAGGAGACCCATCAGGGCCCTCCAGGTTGTGCTGCCTTTCACTGGAGGCTTTACTTTGTTCCCAAGAGGTAACTGCTGCTTTGCTGATGTACCCTCACATCCAGGGAAGCGACAGAGTGTATTTTGTTAGACCCCGTCACAGCTTTTTGGGTGGCTTTTCTAGCCACAGCCACCGCTATAACAAATTCTGGCTGTGTTCTTGACGAATGGTTCTCGCTACAATGGTGTTGAGTGTTTTTGCTATTTTGGAGCTTTGCTAATACTAGTGTTAAAAACGCCACATCACCCTTTCAGGCAGCGCTGGACGATGAAGCAGGGGGCTGGGATGTGTTTGCCGTGTCTGAGCAGCGGGGAGTGGGAACAGCCCTCTGCCCTCTGCACGGTCCCCAGCCTCTCCCGTGCCTCCTGAGCACCCGGCCTGTGCAGTGTGGGGATCAGAGGCAGGGCACGCTGCTCCATATGTCCTTTCTTCTCCTAGATGTGTACGCCGCTACTGCTCCAAGATAAAACGAACTTGGTGGAAGATTATGTGGGAGAATATCCTGAGCTGCAGAGCAAGCTCTTGCAGATCCTGGACACATGGTGTGAACCTGGTTTTAATATCAGCAGCATCACAAGGTAGAAACGCATGTTGACTTTCCAGACAGCTGGGGCCAACTTGCTGTCAGAGGACAGCGTGTTCTCTGGTTGTCTATCTAAGATCATTTCTCAGCAGAACAGAGTGCAATATATTTACTTTTCAGCTGAGAAAGGGGAAATTCTGGTGTCTGTGCCAGACTCTGCTCCAACACCTCAGCCCGGGAGACAGAAGTATCATTCCTATTGACAGATGCTCGGTTCCTGCCAGGAGCCAGGGTGCAAAATGAGACCTGGGCAGTAGATCTCAGCAATACAACAATATCAAAACTTCCTCCAGGAGGCTGTAGCAATCAGACTCTTGTGCTTTGCTGCAGACAAGAGTGAGTTTCAGTATCAGTTGTACAGGTTTTGCAGGAAGATAATGCTGTGATGAAGTGGCAGAAAAACAAGAGACGCAAGTGGTTAACCTTCGTGTGCTCATGAAATAGTCGTGTGTGTTTTAATTTATAAATTGCCACTCACTAGAGTAGCCCCTGTCAGTCACAAAGCCAAACGTACAGTCACATTCACGGTGTGGATGCAACAGTTGCAGCCTTAGTTCTGAAACCAGCCAAGAATCTCTGGCTCTGTCTTTCTGTAAGCTCTGGACTTGCTTCAGTGTCTGACATGGAGATCGGTGTGGTTGTATTGATGACTCTTTATTGTAACTCAGGAAAGGTAGGGGACTGTTCTTACCAGCACCTGGCAAACCCTAATAGCTCTGCAGTTAAATATCTGCTATTCAGGAAACATACTTTAGACGATTCCATAGGTGTTCTTTCTGATTTTGCTTATTTGCTTACAGAGAGTATCAAGGCCTGTCCAGGTACAAACCAGATAAATTTAACCGCAAAATGCTAAGCAAGCTGATCTTCAGGCTCCTAGACCGCTTTCACGTAGATCCAGGTATGTGGTATTGCAACATACTGGGGAGTTATCTCACCAGTAAATAACAGATGAAGCCAATTTGTCTTCTTCCATGTTCAGCAAGGAATCTCTGCTGCAATTTATCATGGGAAATTTCAGGCTTTAATTAATGGCATTGAAAAACAAAGCTGGTAAGTTATGGGAATTATCACTTTGTTATGTCAAAGAATGAAGTGCTTCTGACTAATAGAGTGTTTCTTCCATGATATGAAATAAATCTTGACCTCAGAATGACTCTATGTAAACACATGATGGTCAGCTTTGAGTTATGACTCCATTCCACTCACATAAGAGGCGAGTCATTATTCATCTGGGGATCTGCTCTCTGGAGTTACGGGTCCATCAGCTGGGAAGAGATAACCCTTGGGCACAGCCCTTTGTATTCTTTGCATAAACTAGGATTGGTGGTAGGGAATTTTAAGGCTCTTGCAGCCTTTCAAGAGAAGTAACACATTTTTTCATCACTGTTTTTCATCACTGCCTTCACTACCAGTTATCTAATCAAATCTAATTTGTTTTGCTGTGGTTGTTAGAGGTGACTGTTGATCTTTTTACCTTCTCTTTGGGACCTCATGTCAGACACCCTTAGGTGCACCGTTAGGTTTTACCCTGCAAAGCTTTCCATCATCAGCCCAAGATACACAATTCTCTTTTCTTGGACTGAGAAGTGTTCTAACCACAAATTGTGGTCTTATTACACCTGGCAGCAACACTGTGTTGCATATTAATCTTCACATCTTCAGCATGCTGTTAAAAAGTTAATATGATAATCCTTACAAAACCTCATTGGAGGGTAAGTAAATATAATTAAACTTAGTACTTCGGGTTGAAAGCTGAGACATATGGGGGTGATTTATTTAAAATCTAAAACCTTCCCAGAAGTTTACTAGTCTTCAGTAATCTTTCCTCCTTTACAAGGTTGGTATTCAGTAGGCTGTATTGTCATTCATGGTCTCTGAAGTGATCATGTTGTTCCCCTTTCCTTAAGACAGATCCGCCAAGGGTATGATATTAACTGTAGAGGTGAAACGATATAACTGTTCACATGCAAAATCCTGAGAAATTAAAGAAGAAAAAAAACCTGGGAGAGGAGCATGTAGCTGTTGGTCTCAGGGATCTCTGTGGGATGGGGCCGTGCCTCAGCCTTCTGGTGGTGTCCCAGCTACTGTAGCTGCCCATAATAATGGCCAGATCTTGCTGCTTTTCCACAGCACATTCACTGGTGAGGAGGCTCCTTGAGGTAGATGCAGGTCCCATTCCTACCTACACTTCCAGAGGCTGTTTATCCCATGCAAACTGCAGTGTCTACAGTGCAGGATAACTTGTCACTTGCTGGAGAGGGCTGCCCACCTCTGTCCATTTGGGAGGTGGTGTGGGCAACTTGTTTACACAAGATGCCAGCTTTGAGAAGGTAAAACCTGTGTTGGATGACTCTCATCGTCCCGTATATGAAAGTACATGTTTGTTTTTTATGTAGTAGGATGTGTAATTCAGAACGGGACTTCACACTTCACTGAACTGTCATGACCTTCATCTTCTTTGAAGAGCTTTGGAAGGGGCTGAAAGCCCACGGAGGAATTTCTGCCTTAGTGCTGAATTGGGAAATGGTGGCAGCTGGAACAACGTGGCTTTCCTTTTCTTCCCACCTCTCTCCCCTCCTTTCCTCTGAGTTTCTGGATATTCGTTCTCCATTCCTTAGGGGAAGCAAATCTGACTGTGAGGAGGAGTGTATAAAGAAGAAGCAGGTTAGGTAAAATGTACAGAGTAAAGCCCCCTCATTTCTCTCCTGAGCAGCTCCAAAAGCTGGCAGTGAGGTAAAACTCACACTTCTGGTTATCTAACCTGATCGTGGGCTTGTTTGGTGCTGCAGTCTTCTACTTTCTGTCTCCTCTTGACTTACACTCCCCCTCACTGAAGGAGGCCAAGAGCAGTGGCAGCAGCAGAGGGAAGTGGCTTTCGGTGAGAAAGGCTGGAGGAGGACAGGGTTTCTTGCTGTGAGAAGGCAAACTGATGTGTGACTCAGTTCTGACAAGTCCCAAACCTGCTTTCATATTTCACTGTCCGAGCTCCCTCTTATCCACTCACAGGAAGTGTCGCTGACTGCTAATCAAAACTTAGGTATTGATCAGCCATGAAGATTTGAAACACTTCTTGGAACTGCCAGTCTTAAATTTCAGAGCTAGACAGGAGGTGCCCAATACAAAAAAAGATCATAGAATCATAGGATGGTTAGAGTTGGAAGGGACCTTCAAGATCATCCAGTTCCAGCACCTGCCCTGGGCAGGGACACCTCCCACCACACCAGGTTGCTCTAAGCCCCATCCAGCCTGGCCTTGAACCCCTCCAGGGATGGGGCAGCCACAGCTTCTCTGGGCAGCCTCTTCCAGTGCCTCACCACCCTCACAGCAAAGAAGCTCTTCCTAAGATCCAATCTAAATCCCCCCTCTTCCAATTTAAAACTGTTTCCCCTTGTTCTGTCACTCCACTCCCTGACCAAGCGTCCCTCTCCAGCTCTGCTGGAGCTCGCTTCAGATCCTGGAAGGCTGCTCCAAGGTCTCCCCAGAGCCTTCTCCAGGCTGAACAGCTCCAAGATCTGGGACCTCAGGGGGGAAAAAAAGGCACCATCATCTTAGATTAGCCCACCTCTTCTGTTTCTGCTCTGTGTTCCAGTGTTCTTAACACACATAACAGTGCATGGTAAGTGGAAGATTGTCTGTTGAATCCCAAAGGTGCACCAATAAACTGTGTGTGGATTCCATTTAATTAGCTTTACTGGGGAAGAAGTTGGGCAGAAAGGGTATGTAATTGAGGAAATTGAGTTTTATAGAGTCTTTTCTCACACATGGGTCAGTGTGCTGGGTTTAACGAGCCTGTAGCCTTTGCAGGCTAATTACTTAAGAGTCTTTGGAGACCCTGTGAGATGGACTTAGATTTACAAATGCCAGTTTTAGTTCTCAGAGGTGAGGGAACCAACCCTCCCTGGGGTTGGAACGATTGAGTCTCTTCTCAGCTGTGCTTTTGCACAGCCAGTACACCACGGAGAGTTGCGGGGGTGGGGCAGTGTTTCACTAAAAATTTTTGAATATGAGGTAGAAAAGATCCCACTCTGAAAAGTGTAACTGTCCTCATACGTTGCCCTTTGTGCCCACGTGACAGTAAAGCAGATGACAGCGGTGCCGATAGAGGAGAGATGGTGATTGAAGGTACACACAGAAGTTGTGGTTGTCCTATAGCAGTGTAATAAATAAACTGAGTACCTTAAGTTTTGAATGGTATGAACATGTTTTTACCAGAGTCTTTAAAAAGCTTCTTTAGCATAAAGAGAAGTGTTTCTCTTCCTTTGACCACCGGGTTACCCTTTTGATTTCACCTTTGGTTTCAGTTTGGGGTGGATCTTCCTTATCAAGCCCCAGAACCGGTTTTACGAGCGGAGCGTTGTCAGCCCGAGGGTGCTGGGGCAGCAGAGGGCGGGCGAGGGCTGCTCAGCGCTCCCTGCTCTGCTCGGGGAGGTCCCCATTGTCCCCAAGCTTCAGTGGGACACAGCAGGGCAGTCACCAGGGAGGGCTCCAGCGAGGATGGAGGGACCCTGCACTTGGCACCTCCCAGAGATGCTGTTACAGAGACAGGAGTGACTGTTACACTCTACGGGAATGCATCTGGAAGGAGGAGATTTCAAATGCTTTTACCTTTTCCTCTCTAAAACAGAGCAGGTTATTCCTTTCCTTTCCATTTGCTTTACATGAATTGTTTCCCCCTACTTCCCAGCTGATTTTCCTTCAGAGGTGTTTCAGCTCTCCTGTTCACAACTCTCTCTGCATAGCGCTGTGACCAAGAGGGACCTCTGGGACATGAGAAGGGAGGAACCATCCACGCCTGGGGCTGCAATGCCCACTGTCAGGGTGCTGAAGGAGAAGGAGGTGGAACACACCAGGGTCCCTTCAGGGGTTTCCTTCTCAACCTCTTTTTGCCTGCTGAAGTGCAGGCAGTAGCCTGTGGTCTGCTCTGGACCAAGACAAGCTGGCCAGAAGCTCCAGGCTTTTCTTTGGAAAAACTGACACCACTTTTGCAGTTCTTGAGCATGGATTCATCGTATCCAGACATGTGTCTAAAGACCACACCAGAGCATTTTTTCCTTTCAGTGTAGATGGAATCTCTTGTGCTGTGCTTTCTGCTCTTCCTCCAGTCAGGTCCAGCTCCGGGCAGCAAGGTCCCATCCTCAGGGGCTGGAGGTAGGCCAGGGCTCCATCTGTTTCACCTTCCTTTTTCTGAGGACCACTGACCCTGATCTGTAGTGCACAGAGCATTTTATGAGAGACACTGATGCATCTTGGAGGCTACAAGAAAAAGAGATTGGCACTTAGGGACTAGTCTCGTGATACACTGAGAGACTAAAGCACAACTTGGTCCTCATCAGATTCCCCGGCAACCCTTAGCAATACCAGGGTAAAAGCCTCTAGCCTGTCAGGTACCCTGATTTTGTTTAAAAAAGGCTCCTTTAATTTGTCCCCAAACAAAGTATGCTTTGTCTGGGACCTTCTGTTCTGCCAGGACAGGGTGAAGGAGGCTCATTGTGAATGGAAGTCCAGCTCTCAGGGCAGTGTAAAGAGAGGGTTGGGTCCCTGATCCCAGCTCAGGAGGCATCGCGTATCACCTGGGAGTGGTAGCCACACGCCACACCTAGAAATACATTGCACCATGTCCCCAGTAGACCCATCTTACTGATGTTACATGAGGAAAATTATTGTGTATTGCGAGTTTCATACCCTGCGTGACAAACACATTTCATTTTTACTTCCTCTGTGTTGCTAATAGCCATTAACTCTCTGCTAACAGCTGAGAGCAGACTGGATTTTTTGCTTCTGAGTCAGTCCCAGATGTGAAACAAAGTTCAGATGAAGCACTGTTGTGGTGCCACTGCTGGGTTATGCGTTAACACATGCCCATAGAGGTGCTTTCATAGTCTTGTAGCATTTGTATTCCACTCGTGTTCTGCAACCCAGTCATCATCCCAAACCCCTGAGTAGAAGGATGGTACCTGTTCGGAAAACCTTAGCGTGTTGTCCTTTGCTCCAACCAACCAAGATGTTGGTTTTGTCTCAGGAGACACTCAGCTAGGTGTCTGACCTTGGGTAAGTTCCTCTGCCCTGAAGCACTTTCATTTCTGCAAGACAAGGTCATGAAGCTGCAGGGGACACGTCTGGTAAAGACTCTGCAAAGACTGTCACATGTCACCCTCCTGCCCCGGATCCAAAGGACCCTCCTTCTGCTTTTTCTGATGTACATGGAATGTGGAACCTAGTCCAAAGGTTTCCTGTCTCCTGTACAACCTCTACTCCTTCTTCTCTAGCCTTGCCATTAGATTTAGGGTTGTTTATTTCCTTCAAAAGGATATGTGCAATTTCTCTTGCCTTTATGGCTTTTGATATCTCCTGTTGTACTTTGGGCTTTCTGGTATTAGGTATTTGTGCTGTTCTTTGAACGTGTTTCCACATTCTTCTAACTTCATGTTTTCAGTTTGAGGTCAATAAAAGCTTCTCATTTACCAGATAAGTCTCTTACTTCACTTCCAATTTTTCCATTCCCAGCTCTGCTTGACTCCTTTTCCCCTTATAAATTATTTTCATGTGAAATCTTACCTGACAGTTCTCCGAGGTCATTGAAGTCTGCTTTGTTGGTTTTATTTTGCTGTTCTTCCTTTTCTTAGAGCTTTGAATTCTTCAGTTTATTGTCTTTCTTACGGAGTTACCTTTCATCCTCACGTTTTTGATTAGTCCTTCTCTGGTTTTTGTGATAACATTTAGAAAACTGGATTCAAACTCAGTTCCTTTGCTCCATCAGAATAGAACATGTCACTAGAGTCTTCAAAAATATTCCGGTCCATCTGTGTTCCTCTGTTCTGCTTTCCACACAGATTGCTGAGCACTTAAAATCCCTCCATTCAGCCAAGTCCTGGACTTCGGTTATTTCCTCTCAAAGAAAAAAACGTTCAATAGACCTTTTTAGTGTCCCGGAGCATGTGGCTCTTCTTTCTACAGTGATTTGAAATCTTTAAGTTAAAATCATTATGAATTTTTATGTTGATCACACCTTCTTTAAAGAGCTTTCCATGGGCTGGTGAACTTTTGTCCAGATATTGGGATAATATCCAGAGGAAAGATCACCGTGTGTTTTGGGATAATATCCTGCGGGATAATTGCAATAATTTCCTCACATCCTTTGAGGGCAAGGATATGTTGTCACACTGTGGAAGATTAACTTAGAAATAATAGCTTTAAACATTCGTATTTGAGGTGGAAATGTTTAAGTTATGAAGTGATGCTTTGTGAGACTCTGAGAAGCTTCAGGAACCTGTGGAACTTCAGTTCCCATCCCTTGATTCCAGCATCTGGGATCTTTCTGCAATCCCTCAGTTTCCATCCCCAGGCCGTGCCGTGTGTGGGGCACAGGGCGTGCCAGGCTCCGAGGACCCTGAGTCAGTGACACTGGTCTCTCCTGCTGTGTTCAAGGGAGACTGCAGAGAATTTTCACTTTATTATTTTCTCTTATCATTTCTGATTGTGGGTCCTGCTTCTTCTGACTCCCAGCGAGATGGTTTTTAGCCACTGAAACCTCAGAGAAGGCTCTGGTTAAATCTCTCCCCGTACATCCAGCATCCAGCAGGAACTGGCAGATACCTATGCTAATCCTTGGTAATGAATTTTATCTTCTGCCTTTATCTCTCTCTGCGCTGGGTTTCAAAACAAGGTGCTGTGTGAAGATCTTAGGTTTTGCAGTTGTAACCAGGCATATCTAATGAAGATGACGGTAATAAAAATAATAACAACAACTGTTGCTTGCTAGCTCAGCAAAACCATAGTCACCTCCCTCTTTGTGTGGATATGGAATCTCTTTCATGGATATGTATTTTATCGGATAAACTTTAGCCACAAGTTTACATCCTGAGTAACATGTTCAAAACTGCTTCAATGATTTAACCACACAGGTTCCAATTAAATCAGAAAGAATGCAGCCTCTAGAGACTGGAGGTGGTACCCACATGAGGATGCTGCCTAATTAAAGGTGTGAAGTCATTGACTGCGGAGTGTATTGAACCAGCAAGTGGATCTTATCATGCAAGGGTGGTAGAACCAGAGATATCAGAACCAAGGATTAGCATTGGTAATCATGGTTGAAAGTGTAAATAACAGTTTACAGTCTAGATAAGCTGACAATGTGTGTGTCCCCCCATCATTATTCCAAGTGTGATGGCATCCTGCCTTCCACATGCCTGAGTCTGAAATTGGGGAAGGAAAACTGAAATGCCTGGACAGTAAAACTTGAAGGAAGTTCAGCTCTGTATTGTACACTTAAATGTCTTTTTCCTCCTTTTAGCTCTGTGCCCTAATGTCATAAATCAACGGCACTTGAGAACTCTGAATTACCTCTTTTACAAGAGATTTGTTGAGGTACGTTCCCCTGTTGTGTGGCTTGGGTCTGGGTGAGGCTTTTTGTTTATTTGTATTTTGAATAACATAACTGATGTGAATGTGTTGATAGTGCATGAGCAAGTCTTTGTTGTTATTGTGTAGAAATGCATTGGATCTGCTATTGGATCTGTTCTTTTCTGGCAGTGAATAGTTTGTGTGTCTGTTCACATCCTGCTGACTGGGTGCTGTGACTGCTGAGAGCTGGGTGCTCCCCCCTCAGCACTCCCAGCAGCGTCCTGAGACACGGATGGGTCAGGGTGGGCTCTCCATGCACTCAATTTCTCTCAGCCATCTCAGATAAGCAGGAGCATGATGGCTAAAGAGATTTTTGGTGGTTTTGGTTGGGGGAGTGGGGGAAAGGGAGGGCTGTGTGTTGGTTTTTTTTCACTAGAACACCAGCTTTTAGGTATTCTGCATTACTGGGTTCTTCACAGGCACTTTGCTTTGCTCTCTATGGCCTGGCTGGGACAGGTATGGCCCAAATGTGCCACAGGAGCTTTTTTTGAGCTAACAGCCTTGTTATGGCTGAGCAAAAGGGTCATGCTCTCAGCTCCTGAACCACTCTTTGATTGAACTTTACTTTTGTCCGTCCTTTGGAATTCTCTTCCCAAATACGATGGTACTTCTGCTGGCACCGAGGGCTTGTAGAAATAAGAAGATACCATTAATTCTTTCTAAAGAGGAGGTTTCTAGGAGGCAGCTTGGAGATTGCCTGTCTGCAGAATTGCCTGACTGTGTTTCTTCTCCCCCCTCATGAGCAACACCGCTGCCCCTGAGCATACCGCACTGGGGAGCACACTCCTCTTCTTGTTAACAGGGCAGTTTTGGTGCTTCTCTTGGTGGTCTGGCGTTTATCATTATCCTGCACCAGGAGACAGGTTGTACCAGCTGAGAGTAAATTTTTGTTCTGCCTTGTATGGAAAAAAGCAGCTGTCACTGTATGTGGGTGTCTCGAGCTGAGAAGGACAAAGGACCACAAGAGACTGAATATCAGAGCGAAATGTTTCCATTTCTTCAACTTTGAATTACCAAGCTGTATTTGCCAAACATGGAGTGGTGTTCCCTCTGCAGTTCACAGCAGTCTTTCTCCTTGTAGATACAAGAGGCTTTTTGAACAGATTTCTAAGAGAACCCAACAGGTTGTTCAGATGTTCCTACGGTACTATTGATCCAGTCTTCAGAGAGCCAGGAAATGAGACACCTCTCCAGAAGGGGCCATTCTTTTGTTCAAAGGAAGATTCGTTTGATGTTCTGACAGAAGAAGGCAGATGTAGGTGCTTTTTTTCTGACCCCCCCACCCTCCAGTGCGTTGAATGTGAAGATGGGGTTGGGTGGTGGTGATCTGCTGACACCATTCTGGCACAGCCAGTTCTGCTTCCAAGACCTCCAGACTCTCAGAGAAGGCTCTGATCTGTCTTTGCTGCCTGCCAGATCTACTGATAGAAGACCTAGAGAAGGTCAAGCATTTCATCGTCCCACACCTCAAAGCTTTAATGTTGGATGACATCATTCTAGAGAGCTTGGTCATCTGCAGTGAAAGAGTAAAAAGTATTTAGCCAGGTGTATTTATTTTGCAGAATGGAATGGATTCTTGATCTGGTGTTCTGCTCTCTCTGGCCTTCCATTTCCTTTGTTTTGGAGTGTTTGCTTGATTTAAAGTATCCAAGCTGACCAGTTACTTCCGTCAAGGTACATTTGGCAGCTGTTTCTGGACATGGTCCCTTCTTCTGAGAGCTCTTTGGTGTTCTGTGTTTACCATTCTCAGCTGTGTATGAGGTCTGGTCAAATGGCTCCTTTATCTCACTAGTATTTAAATTACATGTTTGCTTATCTCAAAGATGTTTTACTTGAGGCTCTTACTCCCTGTTTGCTCTTGTACCTTTCCATCAAAGTGGCACTAGTAACCACTGTTTCCTACATCAGAAGTGGGGTGAGACTCAGGCCTCGGAGACTGATGGGTCTCATGCAGGTGAGTGGAGAGTAGGTCCCATCCCAAGTTTCTCCCTACGGAGAAACTGGAGTGGGGATATTCACTTATCAGTTTCCTTTCCCACACCTCATGATTTCAGAAGATTTTTCATGACTTGGCTGTTGAGAGAAGTTTGTATTTTTACATCCTGAAGGCTCAGCCTTGCAGATGACCCCTGAGATCACTTCCATTGCTGGAGCCTGTGGGGTGGCTCTCCATGGGGCTGCTGGTGAGGTGCATGGTCTACGGGCGTGTTGCAAGTCTGAGGTGAAGGCAAGAGCAATGACCCATGCTTTCCACCAGATTGTGGCTCCTTTCAGCTTTGCTCAGCAATGTCTCTGCCATTGTGAGAGCACCATGGGAGCTTTGAGGCCTTCAGAAACACACTTTGCAGAGTGTTGTTGAGGTGATTAGTTTTCTGCAAATGAGCCCGGGACCCAGCTCTGGGTAATAACTGGAGTTGGAGCTGCTGCTGGCCTGCCATTACCCAGGCACTTTGGTTGTATGTGAATTTTTGGTCATATGTGCTGTCGTGTAACAGCTATGTGAATTCCATCATCTAAGCTGTCTTTCTGCTGTGCCCCAGCGGTGACACGGGAGAAGCAGAGGGTTCTCATGTGCTCCAGGTGTGTTCCTCAGGCACACAGTCGATGCCAGTGTAAGGCAGTGTGTTAAATTTCAGCGTGCTGTGTGTCGCATTCTCCTTTTTCAAAGACGATTCAGAAGTCATTTTGTCTTTTTCAGAAAACTATGACTCAGGAGAACTGGACAGATCACGTTGAGGTGAGTTGGATACCCCTCTCCCATTGCCTCGGGGTTATTTGCTTGGCAATTATTTTAAGGTGTTCAGAATATCCAGCTCCTATTATTGTAGTCCTGCTGGTACATTTTTCCACTTTATCATAACTTCCTAAGATCAGAGCTAAATTGTACATACAGAAAAGATGAAGGAAGAAAATTCATACTTTAATTTTAAGTCTTTACAAATGTTCTAGTTTGGCTGGAACATCTAGATGAGATTATCAAGTACATTCTTCTACTTTCATGCACTTATTTGTAAATGAACGCTACGGATATTTATGTTGATTAATTACAAGGCAGGAGAGGAAAGAGGATTCTCTTCAGGCAGCTACAAGGTGTGTGAGTAAATCAGGACAAATGTTAGAGTCCCTCTCATAATTTTCAACAGGTTTATGCAGAAACTGTTGGATATAGTGACTTCTATGACTTGTGCTGTAGGACAGGAGTATTTAAAAAAGACAGGAAAAGGGGTACCGATACTTTTTTTTCTTGGTGTCCGAGTCCAGTGGAGGGCCATGAAGATGCTCAGAGGGCTGGAGCACCTCTGCTGTGAGGACAAGCTGAGAGAGCTGGGGCTGTTNCTGATACTATGATAAGTACATATGTGACAGTGATATATCAAGAAATTCCATGGTGACAAACCGTTAGTGATTATTTATGAGTCCATATCCCACTCCATGTCCCTGTGGAATTACAACCTTGTGGTGAGTGTTTGCTCCTTTTCTCTAACTTCTCTCAGTTTGAATTCTGCAGCCATTAGGGATTTCTGACCATCGGCTGCAATCTGCCTTCAGGAATCCATTGGAACGGTCAGCGAGGGCCTCTGAGGAGTAACAGGCTGGTCCAACGGCTAGCGATCTCCTTCGTTTGAGATCATAGGTGCTGTCTGCACACACCAGCAAAATGACTGAATTTTAGACACAAAGTGTTTCTTCTCTCTTCTGTGGGTCAACAGGAAAAAGAACAATTCAAAAGGCAGCAGGATGTGTTTTTCAAGACAGAGGTCATTGCTAAAATGCCCAGCTGCACTGCATGGCAACTGTTAAAACCTCCTGAGTGTTTGCAGCAGTGACCGTTCAGCTTCTGTGTGTAGTTTATCGTCCCCACGCGAGGGGCCGGACCCTGTGAGGAAAGGAAGGGGTCTTGCATCTTTGTCTCAGTGATTTCATCCAGGGAAAGAACTTTTCAGGGTTCCTTTTGATTGCCACAAACCTAAAGGCCAGCAGAAGTGGATCCTGAGGTAGGATTAGACATGGAACTGTGGCAGATGGCTTCATCCCAGCTTCTGGTTGTACTTTGGTGTGTGCAGTGAAGATGCTCTGTTGGTCTGCAATGGTGGATGGGAACTGGGCAGTGGGGAAAACCTCCCAGTTCCCATCCACCATCGCAGACTCTGTTGATCACATGTGGAGACAGGAGGCTTGGGAATGGGTACTCTCTGAAAAGTGCTTGTTTGGTGCCTGGTGAGACTACCTGGTAGCTCCCCGGAGAGGTACAAAGCTCAGCTGTATGGTGGGCTGTGGCAGAAGGTTGTCTTTGCTTTCTCAGAAGTATTCCACGCTTTGTGTTTTCTGCCCGCTGCCAGCTTCCATATCGTTGACAACCATGTCGTTATCACACGAGCGGTGCTTAAACTTGCCTCTTATCAGTCCTGACTCCCGGCGCTATCAGAGATCTCCATCTTTGGCAGCACTTGAAAAGCGATCGGGATCTGGAGCTGCACATCTGGAGGAAGCTGAAACACTGGCATGTGCAGGGTGGCATCTACTTCTGGCGGCACCGGCCAAAAGAGAAAAGACAAAGGAGGAATCTCTGAGCAAGTGTCGTGGTTTCAGATAAATTTACCAAAACCGGATTGACAGATGGCCCTTCCTCCCCCCCAAAAAAAGAAAGAAGAGGAAGAGATAAGGAGATTTACAAGTTTAGAATGAACTAAACTACCTTAATGAAGCATTAATACTAAAATTAAAGAAGCAAATAATGAAACAGAATACAATATGTACAAAACCCTATCAAGCTCCCTGGATGACGATCACATCACCAGCAGGCATCGGGAAAAGTCCCAGACTGGACTTGGTGATAGACAGGAGCTGGATTCCAGGGTTGGAGTCAGGAAGACTCAGATTAGGATCAAAGGCAGGCGAACAGACAGGGTCCTCCTTGGACGTCAACCATCAAAGAAAAAAAGTTGACCCTTTGATGCCTCAACTTTTATCCTGAGCATGATGCAGATGGGATGGGATACCCTGTTGGTCAGTTTTGGGTCCCCTGTCCTGTCCCCTCCTCCCCACAGGGGTGACCCCTTGATGCTTTTCCGCTTCCAACCCTCCAATGGGGCAAATAACGCAATTCCCTGCCCTTGGTGGCTCCAGCAATAAGGATAAGCCAGAGCCTCCCTGCACCATCCCTTGGTGTGACCAGGTCTTATCACCCTGAGAGTGAACAATTTCTGAGCAACGTGCTGCTAATTTCAGAATTTAGTGAGTTAAAAGAGGCCCAGCTAGAACAGTACAATTGTAAAACAGAAAATTGGTTTGTTTTCCCTCAAACCAGGACAGCAAGTTTTGATTTTCAGTGCAAAAACTAAGGTTGTTCAGGACTTTATTGTTTTGGAGAGATCAGGCTCTGCATGAGGGGAAGGTTCAACTTTCCACTCAGAGCTTCACCTGTGACCTGATGTGTTTTGACCTAAAAAAAAAAATAATCCATTGAGCTCCACTGCAGAGAGTTGTGATTTGTTTTGCACATCCCATTCCTGTGTTGGGTTCAGGCTCACTCCTTTTCTGTCTCCCAAGCTCTGGCTGCTGATGAAGTGTTACAGACATATTGGGCTGGGTGGGAAGCAGAGGGTGGGATGGAGCATGACCTCGGGGTCACCTGGGGAACGGGAACCAAAACTCCCAAAAGATACCACAGTGGCAAACGCTCAGTTAGAACTTCTGGATATTTAGTTCTATGTCCAAAGAGGTAAGAAGTTTTCATGGGTATTTGTGTTTAATTCGGTGCTACAGCCATAAAAAAAAATAAGACTTTAATTATATATAGCTATTGAGAGCCCTGGTGAAGGTGGTGTCTCTCCTCGTGCAGTGGCCACAGCACCTTCCATCTGATGGGTGATAGACGTTTCTGGGCTGACATTTCTTTTCGTTCTCCCTGAGGAGCAGTACAAGTACAGAATTTTCCTGTTCCTGCCCCGTGGGATGAGCTGAAGGTGTGATCCTGACTGTTCCTACAAAAGGATCTAATTATCATTAGATAATTGTGGGGCCAACGGAACCTGTTCCCAGCCCTGTAGCAAACTGGTTTTGCCCCCTCCGCCCACCGGCACCACTCTGCTGTCCAGGCTGTGGGTCCAGGAGGGAGAGCCCAGGGATCCAAACCTCTTCCTACCCTGGGGAAACTGCCCGTGTCACTGCTGCCTGCTGGTGAGCCAGGTTAGCCCAGGAGGGCTACCTGAAATGATGCCCTTTGTATCATCTTCTCAAGCAGGGGTACCCGGAGGGCAGAGGGAAGGGAAGAGCTCTCCCCGTGCCCGGTACCAGCCACAGTTGCTATTCATCAGCTTGCCTGAGGGATCCGGAGCTGCAGGGAACACACCGAGGGTACCTGTCTTCACAAGCCAAAGGGAAGGTGTGGGGGATATTGATGGGAGATAGGCAGGGAAAAAAAATGGGGCACGGCATGAGCCAATTGTCTGCTTTGTTGTGCGCCCTTCTGCTTCCATTTTTGCATGCTTCGTATTTTTCATGGCTTTAATCAGCTACATAAAGATGGTGGAACTGGGTAGAGCAACCACAGAACAGCCGAGATGTGGCACTGGTCAGATGTGCTCGGGAAGGGTCATCCTGCCAGCGGCTGCAGAGGGCACTTGGCCACCAGCAAGAGGGACTTATTGACCACTGATGTTTCCCTGGAAATTCTGCAGGACTTGGGAGACTAAAAAGCGTGGAAGGCATTTTTCAGTCATCTGCCAAGCCTTCAAAAAGTGAACGCAGATAGAACAAAAGTATCTCTAAGGAGCATAGTAGGGAACTCTGATTGCTAATGTCACCTCCACCAGTGCTTTAGATGTCAGATGGTATCTGAGATACTTGCCCAAGGTTGGCAGGATGGAAATGGGACCTACTGGGGAGCACTCCCTGCTTGGATGGCAGCTGGAGGCTGAGGACATCTCAAATAGCACCAGACACCATTGTTTGGACGACCAGAAATTCTCCTGGTCTAACAGAGAGCTTGGGAACAGGAGAGTCTGGTATTTTTGCTGCACTGCTTTTGGCGTGCAGTGTCCTCACTGGTGCTTTGGGGCTGATCTTCCAATTGTGCCCTTCTACAGTTGGTTGATTAGTGCCAAAGCACCCGTTTTGTGTGGAGTCACCCACAGCCCCTCAGGTCTGGTCCATTCCACATGGAAGCTGGGCCCATCTCTGCCCGGGAAGTGCTGGGGCCCTGATGCCACCCACAGGAGACAACTCAGCTGGACGAGGAAAGGCTGGGGTGGTTGTGCGGGAGGAATGACAGAATATTATGGATATTCCTGAACAGTCAGAGCCCAGAAGGCATGCACTTGCTTGATGATTCTAACATCCAGAGTATTTTTGCAGGGAATAGTTTGACTGCAGCGGAGCCAGCCAGTTGAAATGTTATCTCAGGGTACTTTGGCCAAGAAGTGTACGCGTGTTTATTTGGACATCCTGCTATGAAATTCCTTCTCTCATGGAGCAGAACAGGGTGATGGTGCACAGCAACGTAGCTCTTCGCTTTGGGGCAAAAACTAGACTCGGTGTTGGGCAGGGTTAAAACCACTTAGTTTGTTGAGGGCTGTCAGGGTTATAATCACCTGTTTTGCAAGGTGTCCGGTAGCGTGAAGTGGTAGAAATAGACCTTCCGCTTTTACTGACCATGAGCCAAAGGGCCTTTTGTTGCTAAATTAAAACACTTTCTGCATGAGTGTTTGCACATGGGGAGACTATCCTTTAGTTTCTCAAATGTGAAAATCTTGACCCCTTCCAAAACTGGTACTCAGGAAAAGCACTGGTGTTTGAGATGTTACTTGTCCTTTGGGCTCCTCAGCCAGGCCTTCCACCAGCAGCTGGTTGGAACCACTGTGTCCTTCCTTTTGGTGGGTGAGACTTGAGAGAAGGGGATGGGGACACTGCATCTAGAATAGTGGCCCTTGCTTTTTTTGGGCCCCTGTTTTGCAGCTATTCTGACTGCTCTGGCCTTGCATGAGAATGAAGCAGATGAGCCCTGGAGCCAGCTGTTCTCCACGGCCAGCACTGGAGAGGCTGCAGCTAATCTCCTCCGCTCCTCCAGCTGTGGCAGTGAG
>VXBW01007088.1:0-20071 GCA_013400375.1 Thinocorus orbignyianus
TCGTCGGTGAAATATTCCAGGATGTCCCAATACACATTTTGCCCCCTGGCCCCACTCAAAAGTTTTTCAGCATTCAGTCTTCTCTCAGTTCTTCTCTGACCCAAGTTTACCAATGGTCCATCCATTTGTAACCAGGTCTTGGCACCACTCTGGGCACTTCCAACATAGTTGGAGGGGAAGTTTCACCCACGGAATCGGTCACAGCAATTTCTGCAGTGAGTTCATTCTTCTACAGAGAGAGAGGTTCCAGGTGGCAACCAGGGTTTGCTTTGATTATAAGATCTGGTTGTCACACAATGGCATGTGATTTACTAAGTGAGCTCTTTTCCTGCTCTTCCACTCGCAAATTGCTGGAAGGTAACTTTGTGCTGAAATTTCTAACTCTGAAGAGTGTTATCTGCCAGGACAGTAAGCACGAGTAGATGGAGTTCCCTTTTAACCCAGGGAACTGCAAGGTATCGTTTTAAATCAAGGTTGGATGATGACAAGTTTAGGTGTCACTCATTACCAGCCAAGAAAGGCACACATCAGACATCTATCTATGGTCCTTGTTACTATCTCACTGGAGTTTCTTGGGGTCTTTGGTACACTTTGCCCCTGATTGGGAGATACAGACGTATCTTCTACAGAGAGAGAGGACATGAGGTATAACACGAGTCAGCAAAATGCTTCAACCACCAGTTGTGTCACCAGGATGACCTTATGAGAGGATTGATGGACCATATAGAGGATGCTGGATGCATGTTTTGGGGGACTGAGTTGCTCTTGGTGGGTGCACTGGTGGGGCAGAGTGAGAAAGGGCACAGAGGAAGGTCAACCTCAGCAAGTCCCATCAGGAGCTTGTGGCCATCCCAACTCCTCTGACAGGGTTTTAGAAGGGTGGGTGCTGTGCTCTAATCTGTGCATCTCCCCATAGTTCCCCCATGTCCAGGGGGATACTGCAACCCTCCCTGCACCGCTCTGAGGTTGAAGGCATCTCTCTGCGTTCTTGCACAAGCTGAGCTTTCTCCTCGCACACGTGAGACACATCCGTCCAAAAGTGACACAGAAACGTGAACACTGTGTCCCAGCATGGGTGGGAAATGGAACCGCTGATAAGTCTCCCACAAAGGTCACTTGCTCCCACCCACACACAGAGGACGTTAGCACAGCTCTGGGTACTCACAGTCCTTACCAGATCCACCCTTTGCGCTCCCCAGGTGGCTTCTGCAGCCTTTGGCCACCAACACGACCATCCTTCTTCCCAGCAGGTGCTATAAAATATCCCCAAAATAGCACTGCAGACAAACACTGTCAGATGTGGAGAGCTGGTGGGCTCCCAGCGCACAGCTGGTGGAGTTTGCATTTGTTAAACAGTAAATTATTTATTTTTTTTACAACAAAATAAAGTGGCTGAGTTGAGTACATTGATCCACAGAGTTTCTCCTTCCTATTAATGTTTTTTTTGTGTGTGTGTGTGTTTTTTTTTTTAAATTATCTTCCCAAAAATATTTAGAGAAAAGTATCTCACAGCCATTTTCATTGGGTTTGGGCTGTGTTTGGTTTTGTTTTGGGTTTTTTTTCCCCTGTGGAAAAGAGCACTGGGGAGAAAACCGTAGCTCAGAAAAGAATGAAAATTCCCTTTTGTGAATTTACAGTTTTTTCCCCATCTAAAAATATTTGGGATTTTTTTAATAACTGAAAGCAAGGAAACTCATTTTCTCAACTTTACTCATGTCCAAAAAAAGAAGTTTTATAAAACAAGGGGTTTTTAAAGTAACCAGAAATCAAAATGGAACAAAACAATACGTACAGCAAAGCAAAATTTTTCCATACGCTTGAAAAGTTTTAGCAAAAAATAGCCCAGCCTAGCTGCTGATAATTTTGGGGCAAAAATACTTGATGCAGAAGTCTTCCTGAGCAAAGTCAAGCAAGACTTTGCTGAAAAAGTCAGTAGACATGAGGATGGTGATGTCTGTGTAGCATCCAGCTCATAACGTATGTGAGACAGACATACAGGTCACAGGAACACGGGATGCCTCTACAGGACCTCAAAAGCTTGCTGTGGGCCACATATTGCAGGATGTCAGAAGGTAATTTTAGCAACCTTCAAAGGGGCAGCTGAGGTGATATTGTGGCTAGCGAGAGCTGGATGCGGGTAGAAATGTTCCCACAGCCATGAGCCAAGGGAAGGTCTTCTGAAGATCCCACCGTGAATTCCACTGGAATTTGGATAAGATCTTCATGGTGGAGAAGGTGTGACTAAATATCCTATTACTTGCCCCTCTTCAAAGAGGTTTAGAGAACATACAGGAGCAACCTATCAAGCTGGACTTGGAATTCCAGGGGGACCAGTAGAGGTACACACAGGTCTTTGTTGACCACGGAGTTTGGAGACATGCCTTACCCCTATGCTTGTCATTTTTTGAGTGCCCAGGGTGGGCTAAAGCAAACAGGAGAGTGTTGAATTGGACCTGCTGGATGCACTCACTCCTTTTATGTATCAGATCAGAGGGTAGGATGAAGGTTCCTGGGCTACCACATGCACTGCAAGCATTTGCCCGTCTCGTTTTTACAGTAAACAGCTCTGCAGCAAGGGTACCCCATCTACTGCTGCTGGGCGGTTTCCGCTACCAGAGCAAGAGAGCTCAAAAGTCACTTCTGATGTGAATGCAGCAATGTCTTCTGCAAGAAGGATGTGGATGACACAGAAAAACAGCCTTGGGATTGCAAGGGTGGGTGCGGGGGAAAAACAAGACAGAATCTGGTAGAAAAGCAGAAGTCTCGGCTCATCATTTGCCTCACCCCCATGAAACTGCTGTGGAAAAACAGATTAAGACCCAAGAAAGCCAGTAGAGTTTCACTGTGAGGGCAGCTCCAAAAAAAAAACAACCACCCCAAGCCCAGTGAAATCAAAAAATGAGCCCCCTTTCCATTCAGATTCTAGGGAGGGCCCAATAAAGGGTTTTCGTAGTTCACTAAGATTAGCTGTCTAACCTCATTTTAAAACTTCAGCATGTCTTTTTTCAAGAAAACATACTTTAAAAGGATATGTCATCAAAAAACTTAAAAAAAATACATTGAAAATGTAGATATAGCCAATTATAAAGGGCTTTAAATGCTGATTTTCTCTTTGCAAGTTGTCTCCCTTCCAGAATGAATTGCTGAAATCAATTCATTTTGGATACAATAATTTAAATATTCCAGATTTGCAGGTTTTACATTATCGAGGTGTGAAAAAAGTACAGTAGAAAACGCTACTAAAGCGTTTTCTACTGTGACTATTTTCTCCTTTTGCTGGTTTTGGTCAAGTTCTTTTTATCTTCTTTTAAAAATGATTAGCGGCTTTGTTGCTAGGAGGTGGTTAGAAGACTGCTAACAAGTGTGCTGTGCTATAAACAGTACCAACCATGCAGAAGGTCTTGCTCAGAGGCAGAAGGTGGAGGCTACAGCCACCATCCTCTATGGCACGGTGGCCAGCATCATCATGAAGAGCCATCACTGCACATGGGAGGGCAGAGAGACCTTCTGTGATGAGCAACCTGGTCTGGTGGAAGGCGTCCCTGCCCATGTCGATGGAGTTGGAACCAGATGATCTTTAGGGTCCCTCCCAACCTAAGCCATCTGTCAATCTGTGATATACCCAGCACTGGGTGTCCAGCTAATATCATGAGACTGGACCCCATTGGTCTATTCTGAGATCCCTTGCTATGATCCTAACCAGCTTGCTATTTCCATCACAACTTAAGCCTGCCCTGAATATATCAGCTTTCTTAGGTCATGCTTTGTGGGTGAACTTGGCCCAAGCAAACAAGCCAAACAGAAAATCTGGCTGTTTCAGACCTTCCTGAAGAGCTGGGACACCCCATGGGAGAAGGTTGTGTGTGAGAGCACACAGATTTCCAGGACCCTGAGTTTAAACAGATGCAAAAAGTTTCTAAACAGAGATTTAAAAAAAAAAAAAAAAGAAGATAATAAAAACTTCTTGCTCTCTCCAGTAGTAGAAAACAGCCGCCTGTTGCCAGAGTGGTCATTCACTAATCAAAACATCTGTCTGGAGGAAAAATGGCTGCTTACATTGAGCATTGCGCCCTGCTGGAACCTGGCAGATGCTCGGCTGAGCTGCAAGAGGCTGCGAGCCAGGGAGCAGAGCCAGGGCTCAGGGTCCCGGGGGAGGGAGGGGAAGAGCTGGAGGGCAGACTGTGTATCCCACCTCCCTTAAGCATGCTTTACTCATGAGCTCACCCCAGACGTTGCATCAGCCCTGTGGGACGTCTGCTGGAGATGGCTCTGCAGGACCAGAAGTCCT
This sequence comes from Thinocorus orbignyianus, assembly GCA_013400375.1. Classification (NCBI taxonomy): domain Eukaryota; kingdom Metazoa; phylum Chordata; class Aves; order Ciconiiformes; family Thinocoridae; genus Thinocorus; species Thinocorus orbignyianus. Next base: position 4,289 of record VXBW01007088.1, read on the forward strand.
GTGGCAGAAGGAGATGGGATGCACTGGAGAAGGGGAAGGAGGAGGATGGGACCAAGAGAAGCTCGTACATTTGTTTGGGTACCCAGGGCATCTCTGAAGTTCTTCAGTTGTGAGAGGTTTTATCACAAAACTGCCTTGCTCAACCGCAATTACTGCAGTAGCTGGAATTTCAACCCAAATTTCAACTCAAACCTATCTGCTACCCAACACAGGTAGGCCAGACTTGTGAATGGACTATGGGCAAGTTGGAGCACAGCAGGAACAAATCTTCACCGAATGACATCATTATCTGAGGTCTAAGTCGCATGGAAGTGGGCACAATGCATGATTGTTTGGCCAGAATCCATCACGCTCAGTTTTACAGTGCTCTGTGGGCATATCAGGGTGGTCTGCAGGAACGTGGGAAGGTCCTGACCCTTGCAGCCCTGAGGACATGAGGAGGTGGACAAGGTGTCCCTCCACACCTCTATGTGTGGCCACCCACATCTCTTCCCTCGGAAAGGCCCTTCCTGGAGACCCTGCATCCCAGAGGCTGCCTTTTCCTGGCAAAGGACAGCATTTTATATTGGTCATGTCTCAAGAGGAGCAATGAAGCTGGTGGTAGGCTGGTGCTCAGGCACTCGATCCTGTCAGAGACCCTCTCCTTGGGTTGGGTCTCAGAGGGAATGATGCTTCCTCCCACCACACTCAGATGAGGCAAAGGGCTGTAGGGAGAGATGCACATCTCCAGTTTCCCACCTGAACTCCTCCAGCCACTCAGAAAAAGCCATGTCAGAAATAGCTACTGAACGCAGAGCCCTTCCCCTGCTCATCACAGCTGTGTCCAGCTCTAGACAGCTTTCCTCACACATGAATCCTCCCTCTCCCCTCCCCAGCCTCTGCAATTTACTTGTCCTCCTCTCATTTTGCAGCAAATTAAAGGAACAGCATCCCTGCAAACCATCCCTTGGGGCTGGATCTTAACAGTTGCTGGACGCTGTCCTCATCACCCCTCTGCTCCACAGATCTTGGAGAAGGGAAACAGGACGATGGGACCATCACATGAAGGAGGGATGGGAGAGGAGAAGACAACAGAGAAAAACTTCCTGGGTTTCTCCCCATCCCCAGGGGAATGAGGGACGGGGCTGGGATGTTCCCTACTTGCCTGCTTCCTACGCAGCTGCTCCTGGAGACACGGTCCGAGGACGGACGAACCGCTGGTCCGACCCATGACAGATGCTCCATGGGGCTGAAGGCCATTGCAGAATTTCTGTGTTAGAGACCTCTGGCTTCCTCCGCATCCACACTATCCATGGGACCGACCGCTTTGAATGTTATACCCCCAGATCGCAGGAGCAGCCTGGTTTTGCAAGCGCTTTTAATGGACTTTCTTTTTTTAATCAGGTCTTTGTGTCAGAACCAACTCTTTTCTTCTCCCCAGGGATTCCTTGCTCTATTTTGAATATAAAAACGGTCATCTGGGAGGGGGTAGGAGTTGCACTTCCCAGACAACCTGGCCAATAAAAATAGCAGGGGGGAAGGCGAGAAACCCAAAGAGATTCCAGACACAAAACCCAGCAAGACCCACAAGCTATTAACAGCTGTCATTAAAAACAGCTACAATGACTGTGAATGGGTTGTGTTTCCACTGTGCAAGCCACCAAATTTTAGGAAGCAGCTGAACAAACTGGCTTTGGAATGATCTTTCCTTTCCATGATGAAAAAAAGGACCTTTTCAGATGAAATGCATCTTGTTCCAGTGAGCCCCAACCCTCTATGAACCTACTCAACCGTAGCGCTGAGGAGGCAGCATGGTCTAACGAATGAAGACCTGGACAGGGACTTGTGGGCGACTCTGAGGAAGTGACTTTCTCATTCTGCCTCAGCATGTTCAACAAGGAGCCTGAAATGCCTCTGCCCTGGAGATAAACGTCGCATAAGAAGCAAGATCTGTTTTTACAGACTCCTGAGGCTTTCTGTAAGATGCATCAATAGCTGTCTTCTCCGGGGTGTTCTCAACTTATTTGTCTAAGCTGTTGACCTTCATAAAAACCACCACGTAAACCTCTGCGGGTTACTGCATGGCGTCATTTTTACATGACATGGGTCAGCAGGAGGGAAGGGACTGTTAGTCTCAGTGACCTCAGGGCTGGAATGACCTCATGAATTTGCACTTCAGCTCCGCTCACTGAGGAGGACAAACACAAGCTGACATCTGCCGAGTTGCAAGGCAAAAGCTAAAGGTCGCCCACACGCTGGTGATGTTGTTTACAGGAGGAAAGGTTTCATGGAGCATGTCTGAGCTGAGGTCAAGGTGAAAGACCTTTACCAGACAGAAAACCCAAGGACAAGATGTGGTTGGCTGAGGATATGATGCTTTGTGAGATGGGAGAAGTGCTCCAGGATGGATGTGCCTGTTGCCCCAGCACTTCTCAAGGGATTGTGAAGTGCCCTTGCCAAGTAAGACACCATGAGATGCATGGCATGGAAATCAGCCTTGGCTGTGAGCTCCTAAGAAAGGAAGAAAATTCCATGGAGTTTTGCAGAGGGGTCTGCAAGTACTTGGGACTCCATACCTCTTACCCTAGAGGGCTAGCACAGAGGGACTCTGAAGTCAGCCAGGACAGACTCCCATCCCATCACTCCCCAGTGAGGTGTGCTGCAGAATCAGGCCTGCCCTTTGCATACCAAGGAGATACAGAAATGAGGAAGCCCTTGCAGACTCACCAAACTTCTCCCTTGCTGGAGGAGGGTGTAAGGCTGCTGGCTTGCATTTCAATTCTCCTCTAGCTAAGGGCAGGCAAGATGGGAGACAGATGGACACAGTTGGGTTGGGCCCAGGGAAGAAGAGGATAGCTTTAGAGTTAGCTGGAGAGCTTTGGGTTTTAAGATAGGGTCTCCTCCTTTGGTAGGGAGCACATCTGAGGTACCTGACTGTTCTTTGCAAAGTGAGCTTCACTTCCTATTCCTATGAAAAGGGAAGTTGCTTTTTTAGAAGCTTGTCCACTGCTGAGGTAGGAAGGAGGAGCTACCAGGAGGTGCAGATAAGGCTTAGAAAGAAGCTAGTGGCTGCCTAGTCATCTTGGGAAACCAGGCTGTATAGCAGTGGCTCCAGACAGAAACCTGCTTCTGGTTCAAGACACATTCCCAGTGCTGACAGTGGGGAAACCCAGCAGCTGCAGCTGGGCTGCTGCAAAGACCCTTCTAAGGACAAGCTGGATGGGGCTAGGAGCAACCTGGTCCGGTGGGAGGTGTCCCTGCTCATGGCAGGGGGGTTGGAACTGGATGATCTTTAAGGTCCCTTCCAACTCTGACCATTCTACAATTCTACGACAGCCGTGATTCTAGTGGCTCAGAAGCAAGATGTAAAAATGAGGAGGATTACATATGATGTGGTCTTTTTATCCCAGGGAGTTTTTTTGGTGTCTAAGATATCTTGGCATATCACCTGCGGCACGTGCCTTCACCCCTGCTCCTTCTCTATTTCTCCCAGGGTGGGCATCTTGGGGGCAACAAGATGAGACCCAGAGTCAAGAAGCCCAGGCAGAGAGTGGCCTTCTGCAATTTGCTTACTCAGAAATCATGAAGCCACAGCCCAGGGATGTCATTTGAAAGCAGCTGCAGGGAAAGCACTGAGAAAGCAAGTGTAAAAAGGCACTAAAAAGAGAGAAAGTCTCTCATATGCAGCTCCTGGGTCACTCCAGATGGGCTCCACCTGCCCCTGCTTCCCTGACCTCAAAGTGCAGGCTATAATCATACTCAGCTGAGTAGGGTCTGTCTGTCAGTTGTTTCCACCCTGTTTTCATATGTCAGTCCCCAGATGTTCTCCAGTATCTTTGCAGACTTCTACAGGAGTGTGCAATCCCGAGGTTGTCTTTTACAGTCCCCTGTAAGACGTGCATGGAGACCAGAGGTCCAGCCCATGCAATAAACACTCATGGGCTCTTAGGTTTGCCCCTAATGAAGACCCCTGGGACTGATCTCTCCACAGGACATGGAGAGGGACCAGAATATGTGGCAGCCACCCTCCAGATGACCCACAGCCCGTCAGTTTGACCCCAGAGCCGTACATCTACACAGGTGGCCCACTTCATAACCTCCTTCTGCAGCAGCATAGGCCCCACTGCATTTTACCCAGTTCATGCTAAACCAAGAATCTTTCTGATAAGGTCTGTTGCAGAGGTGACTCTGGCTGTGATCTGAAACCATCAAGAGGGATGAAGGCACCTCTCCTCTTCCAACTGACCCCTGGGTCTACTCCACTACACCGCTGGGCAGCTCATTCCTTCTAGATGACGTTTTCATGGTCTGGCCATGTTTTTCTCTTCCCTGTTAAGAATGAGTAGCCAAATTTACCATCTGAATCTCCCTGTTTACATTCCTCTAGCAGGGTAGAAGCTTATTTAATGCAACATCTTGTTGCTTCCGGAAGAGGTTGGTGCGTTATAGCCAACCCACCAGCCTCCATTTCGAGCCCTGAGACTTTCGGAGCTCTCCGAGGCAGCATCTCAACTAGTAAAATGGATGATATCAGACCTCATCCGCCCATCCTTCAGAATTAGGTGGCTACACCCAACCTCCTACTAGTCCCCATCCCATGCTAGCTCCTTAAGAAGGTCTGGTTTGATTGCTCAGGTCGCACTGCCTACCTCTCGAGTCTGCGCTTTCCAGGAGACAGGTTGATCTTTTCCCCCTGATTTACTACCCTAAACACATCACCGTATTTGGGATGACACACAGACACAGGTCCCTTGTGTAGCCACGAGGTACCAGACCACCCTGAGCGCAGGGCGGTGATGGGCCCCTCTTTGTTTCACTGATGTTATTTATTGGTGAACCTTGCAAGAATTGCAGGGCTTGGGATGAAAACGCAGCATTGGCTTTGGCCAATGGGGGATATTCTTCTAATAGGGGTGACAAAAAGATTTCATCACTTAGGTCCCACTTAGGAAAAGCCTTTTTGAAAGGAGAAAATGGGTTTTGTTTTTGTTTTTTTTTCTTCTTTTCTTCTTATTCTCACACATAAAAGAACTAATGAGGAGAAATGCAAACATTTTAAAACAGCCACCCTTCTGCTGACCTCATGGAAGTGTGAACTTCCACTGTCCAGAATCAGTACAACTTCTTGTAGAAAATAACCACTGGAGAAGCATCTAAGACAGCCCTCTGCCCCAAGGCAGGGTCAGCTCTCAAAAAACTTTGCTGGAGGAGCATGTGGTCCTTGCTCCCAAGACCCTGCCCATGCTGGACATGATGGTGGTGATTCTTCTCTGCTACCTACACCAATCCCACCTGCCAGGCTTCCTCTACCACTGCTCACACCATCCCTGTAGCAGCCAAGACCCTGCCCGTGTATTATTTTCTTTTTAATGAAGTAAAGAAAAAATCGCCAACTGATATCAGTTTTTAATCCCTTATTCAAAATTAGAACCTGAGCCTGTCTTTCACAATTAAGAGAATATTCGAGCTCTTCTACGTTGCTGAAGAAGATAGAGATACATCAGAACAAAGCCAAATTCTGCAGCCAGGACTGTTGCAGAATTTATTATTTATAGCAGAGAAGCAATGGGGCTGATCCACTTTCAGGTCACCTCATCTTTGACCTGGTCTAATTCTATTGCATCAGAGCCAGAAGAAATCTTATTTCCTCGTATTTCCCCCTGGCCTCGCAATGCCCATACTCTCACTAGCATCAGCAGGGCAAGTTGATGCCTTGTTTAAACAGCTAGAATTTCTTCCCACCTGGCTACCGCCTCTCTTGAAAAAGAGTCCCATGGTCTCAATCCCTTTCTGTGCACAGCGGTTATTCCTTGGCAGCCCACCCAGCAACTTCTACACAGAACTTTCCCCCCCCCACTTTTCCATCAAAAATATTCCAGGGGAAAAAGTATTCCATGGGAAATCGCCACTCTTTAAAAGGTTCTGCCACTAAACCCCCCTGCATATTGGCATCTTTCACTGGAAAAAGAATAATTTCCCATGCAAGTTCACTACATAAATGTCTCAAGCAGCTGCGGTCTTCTTCCTGTGCTTCTAAAATGGTGAAGGCCAAATACATAAGAGACAGCCAGGAAAACTCTTGAGATAACAGTAAATGTAAAACCTTAATACTGTTTTCTCCGTCTGCTTATTATGACCTTCATTTTTCCTCCTTCCCTCATGTATTGCAAGTGACATCTTGATTTTTCCATAGATCAAATTTAACCTCTATCCAAAGCCCATTTCTCAAGCATCCTCCTCCAATGCACGTATTTTGAGATGTTCTGCCCCAAATTTTCATGGTTCCAAGCCATTTGCTGTGAGCAGCTACTCACATTAAAAGTGGATGCCACCATGGCTCTGGTGTTGGGCAGGAAACCAGCTGGGCTGAAAGAAGTCCAGCAGCTCCTCTGCCTGTGGCATTTTGTCAAGGTCATAGAATCATAGAATGGTTAGAGTTGAAAAGGACCTTAAAGATCATCAAGTCCCAACCCCCCTGCCATGGGCAGGGACACCTCTCCCTAGAGCAGGTTGCTCAAAGCCCCATCCAGCCTGGCCTTAAACACTTCCAGGGATGGGTCTTCCTTTCCCACCCCAGGGCTTCATGGAGAAGAGGGCTACCTTTTTACGAGGACACCTCATGTGACCCGATGGTCCTTCACCACTAGTCACTATAACTCAGGAAAACGCAGTGGTCTGAACACAGGGGAGGTTGTCACCTCCTGTGTATAAGGATACACCATAATGTAGTAAATTTGAACCCCGGGAACTTGGGCCAATTAATTTTTTTGCCCCTTGGCCATAAGAACCCTTAAATAGAAAACACAAAATCGTTTTTCATCCAACCTTCATCCACAAAAAATATCGTAAATTCAACCATCATTAAGGCAGACCGGACAATCGGGACAACTGAGTAATTTTTCTCTCTTCTCCTCTCAGTAAGGAGCAAAGGATTAATTCGTAAACCGTATGTTTTCTGTTTCTGCTTTATCTCTTACGAGCCTGACACTCAGGATCCGAGCAGTCCCTCATGCTGCTATTCGATCAATAGCACATTTCACGGTTTGCAGAAGAGCAGAAATTATCAGCGTGATTTGGAGAACAATTTCATCAACGTGTAAATAAATAGAGAGGGGGAAGTGCAGGGGAGAGACTTTGAAAAACACATTTCACCGCAGAAGCCACATGTATTTTGCAGGATGGCAGAAATGTAGGACTGGCCCCTAGAAAGTGGGCTTCCATTGCATTTGAAACATCACCTGAAGCTTTCAGTGATGGAAATTCCCACTGCTTCCCATCAATCTCTCCCAGACCTGTAGCCTTACAATCACTTCCTAATGACCAGCACTAATTTCCTTCGCTGAAAAGACCTGTAACTCCTTCTCCTGCCCATGGTGGACATGAAGTGTATTCCCTCCTTCTTCGCAGTGGCTCCAGCAAATGAAGCAACAGAACTTCTTGTAAAAATTCCTCATCGATCACGCTTTCCACACCTTTGCTCAACTGTGTCCCTCTCCTTCAGGCATTTATGATCGGGTCTGGAAGTTTGAATAGGCAAACCCACAATGTTTTTCAAATTAAAACTGACCAACATTGACAAAGGCAAAATTGCTCTGTAAAACCACAGAAACATTGTTCTCCTGCTCAGTTGCAACATTTTCTTGGAAAAAAATTATAATTAGAAGCCTATTTTTTATTTCAACACAAGGAGCTGTTGTGTTTTGAGGTTTTGGGTTTGTCTTCTTTTTTATTGGGGAGGGGGGGGGAGGAGGAAGGGGGATTTTTTTGACTGGCCGGTGGAATGAATTCAGATGGATTTAACCCTAACACGGAAAACAGGCTGACCTATATGAAATACTGGAGGTCTGGTTTATGTTCATATCACGTACATTGCATTTTAGCATTTATCATAGAATGGTTAGAGTTGGAAGGAACTTTAAAGATCGTCCATTTCCAACCCCCATGCCCTGGACAGGGACACCTCCCACCACACCAGGATGCTCCAAGCCCCATCCAGCCTGGCCTTGAACCCCTCCAGGGATGGGGCAGCCACAGCTTCTCTGGGCAACCTGTTCCAGCGCTCACCACCCTCAGAGCAAAGAATTTCTTCCTGATATCCAATCTAAATTTCCCCTCTTCCAATTTAAAACCGTTACCCCTTGTCCTATTTTGAGCAATGACTGTGGCCCTATATATCCAGTTTCATAGGGTGATGTAGTTTCTTTTGAGTTTCACCATGGTGCAGCCACCTCTTCCCCAATGAGTATCAGGATCCTGAGGCCGTAATCTGCTGCCAAGGAGGAATTGCCACTCTTTTTTATCCCCTCAGCTTCTTCTAATCTTGCAGCGTGGTGCCAACCTAACAAGAAAGCTGACTTATACCACATAAAATGGAAATTTTGGGGCTGCTGAGGACTCCAGCTGGATTTAGCCCCCCTGCCGTGTCCTGCAAAATTTTTGCCAATGATTGAACCCTGTGGGCCTGGAGGAAGCGACTGACTGACTGAGGGGAGCTCACCCACATGGAGTCAATGCTTGATTGCCCCCAGAGCCTTGTCAACCGTGGAAGAGCAGCAAGGAAACTCTCCTTTTAACATCGAGAGAATGGAAAGAATGAGGGGAAGGAAGGTACATAAACAATAATGAAGTAAGTGTGCCCAAGTGCTCCTACTCTTCTCAACATGGTGCTGTGACACCTGTGAAATCCATGGTGACCTGTTTCCACACCTGACCAAGATGACAAAAAGCCTTGTCTGCACCTAAATATGGCCTCAAGACATTTTTGGATTCTGATGAGGCCATAAAGATGCTGTGGAAGATTACAGGCTGAAAGGTCAGTCCAGAGGAAAGTCTCAAAGCAGAAATAAAGGAGCTGATTTCCTTGTCTGAAATGGACACACAGAAGCCCAGGATGCTCAGCCTGGGATATTATGGGCTTATTTAAGAGGAGTTGGGGAGCCCAGACCATCTCAGCGAGATTCCAGACTATATATGTGTGCCGGAACACCTCATGCTGATTAAGCAGAAGGCAGAAAGTCATTTGAAAAGCAGATAAAGAAAGATCAGTAGCACCTTTGCAAAATTTTAACTTAAATATGCCCTGAGTCTTTTTCCCCTCCACATTTTTAGAAAAACTCAGCCATCGGCTTTTAAGTTATTACCCTCAAGGTGTAGTGATAGCCCTATTTTGGCAGAATAAACCAAGAATGGGTCAGAAGGTTAGTTTTTTCCCCACAGATTTCTGTGCATTAGCACATGGATAATGCTGCAGGAGGTCTGGGAGGACAAACAAAATGTGGATAAGAAACCATAAGCTCTGCAGCCTTCAAATCTTCTGATAAAAATGACTTAAACCTTGACAGAATGACTAATGGAGCATATTAATTAGGGTGCCTTTGCTGCCCTGCAGCTGTCCCTTTTTTCTTCTTTATTTCCATCTGCCTTCTCTTCTCCAGCACGTACCAGAGCAGGGACCACGTGTGCACACTCTGAGCACAGCCCTGATTTTGCATTTTTAAGGACCAATAATGAATTAAATATCACAACAGTCCTGCAAGAAAGGCAAGAAATGCCCACATTTCCCAAGTAGGGTGGCTGAAGCACCTTGAAGAGCATTGCCTCGCCAAGCATCACTGGCCACAAAGCCTCCAGCAAACACCTGAGGAGGTTTGAGATGCAAATACGCCACAGCACTGCAACTGATCTTCCTTCTCAAAAGCAGCACAGTGAGCAAGGTAGCTTCTGAGACACACAAGCTACAACTTACAGTGCTTTGGAATTTTGACTCTGGCTTAAACTTTAATAAAAAATTAAAGTTATGGACTTAGCGTAGACGCTGCATGTGTTTTTTCTCTCCTGACCAGGAGAGGTGTAATAAGTCCATTCTTCCCATAACTCTGTTGAAGATCGCCAACTTGACAGAAGTTTTCATAGAATGGTTTGGGTTGGAAGGGACCTTAAAGATCATCTAGTTCCAACCCCCCTGCCAGGGCAGGGACACATTTGACTAGGCCAGGTTGCTCAACATAGTCCACAACCAATGTTAACTTGCCACAGGTTTTACCAACTTGATTAGAAAAGCTGATGAAAAGAAAAAAATAACTCCGAGGAGACCATCCAAATCTTGTGTGGGGCAGAAGAAAATAAAGATCCTTAGTCTCAGATGTGCCTCTCGGCAAAAATGGAATTAAAGCCTCAACTGTCTGTACAGTACGCAGTACCCACAGGTTCAACCCAAAGAAGGTTTCTGAGTTGGAGCCTAAGCATCCAAAGATGCATTCCCTCAGAATTCAGAATTGGGTCCCTGATTTCACTTTCTCCCCTCTTTCTCGTCTCCAAGGAATTCAGCTGGAAGAAACTCAGTCACCCCTTGATATTTAAAGGGCTCTCATCTATTTTTATTTTATTTGTGCCCAAGAGAGAGCCTGCCGGGTCAGCGTCTGACTTGGAACATCAGTCTCACCTCAGAAAACGCCCCGATTTCAGCACTGAGACCCTGCCAGAAGGGAAGAAAGATGCACCCTGCCCCAGTCCATGGCAGCAGCATGGACCATTGAGCAGTCCACTCCAAACCTTTAAGGGCTTAATTACCTCCAGTCTGTAAATGGGCCAAATCTTTTAAATGCTTTAAGGGGATGCACCCAATGGAGCATCAGACAACAAACAAGCAGCAAGAGCGAAGCAAAATCACTGGGAAATCATTTGCACTTACCTGGCGAGTCCTATGCTCGTATTAAACCATATCCCGCTTGATCCTAGTTGTCCACCAGAGTTGAAAAATCCCTTGCAGGGTGTGTACTTAAGAACATCAGCTCGTCTTGATAAGTTTTTAATCCTTAGAGCACGTAGAAAGAGAAACCCGAATTCTTCTTGGCGCTGTCAGTTGGCTGCTGTTGGTGGTTTCCTGTCGACAACAGCTGAATGACAAATCGAACTGGTTTGTTACACTTATAGCAATTAAAGGCTGGCCGTATAACCACACTGCTCGTTTAGGGCTAATGTTAGAACAGTGTCTACCTTAGAAGAACCGTTACCCGCAAAGGCTTGGAGGGCTAAAAAAAGTACTGTCCCACTACAAACGGTGCCCCAAATCACTCTCATTCAGGCTGGCGTGAGGTGAAAGTCATCCCCTGGAGCCAGAGGGTCTAAAACTGGTCTGCAAATGGGAGGAGAAATATGGGTCCTGGAGCTTTCTAGATTGGCCCATTCACAGCTGAGAGCAGCGTGGGCCAATAGCAGGGGTGGGGAGATATTTATTGCGTGCGCTTAACCTTGGGGAGAGTTTATCTCCAGTCAGGTTCTAGTCTGAACAATTTCCCCTTTTGCAACCATCTAGGTTACGGTGCTGTGATCTCGCTCACTTTCCATTTGAGGTTCTGTTTCTGCTTAGAATCTCATCTCGAGAGAGTGGTCATGTTCCTCTGCAGAGCTGGTTGCCTTTCTACAACGAGTGCAAGGCAGCTGATGCCATCTAGGGTGCGGGGTGGAAGGGAGGTACAGGAGACAGCTGATGGCACATCCTGATATCTCTTTATCGCTCGTTTGTAAGATCATGTAAGATCTCCCTTCCCCCTAATTTGTGCAATTAGCTACCAGCTGTAGAGCAAAAAGCTTTGCCTGGGCTGAGCTCCCAGTGCCCACCTGGAGCTGTTGTGGGAAGGGAGCAGCTCAGATCTCACTGCGGTGGGATGTTTCGCTGCCTGATATCCTCAAGGGTCTTTAGGCACAGCTTTCTTTCCAGCCACATAATGCTGCCAGGCTCCATCATTTAGGACTACAAAGATCATCAAAGGAATGTAGCACCTTTCTGCTCGGGAGAGGCTGAGACACCTGGGTCTGTTCAGCTGGAGAAGAGCAGGCAGAGAGGATCTCACTGGTGCTGAGCAATAACTAAAGGCCAGGTGCCAAGAGGATGGGGTCAGGGTCTTCTCAGTGGTGCCTGGTGAACAGGACAAGGAGTAACAGGCACAAGGTGGAACACAGGAAATTTCATCTCAACACTCCTTTGAGGGTGGCAGAGCCCTAGAAGAGGCTGCCCAGAGAGGGTGTGAAGGTTCCTTCTTCGGATACATTCAAACTCCACCTGGATGAGTTCCTGTGAAACCTGCTTTTGATGATCCTGCTTTGGCAGGGGGATGGACTGAATGATCTCTGAAGGTCCCCTCTAACCCCTACAATTCTTTAATTCTCATTTCCACCCTCATGAGCAGGGTTTCAGACCCACCAACCGGACCCACCTGAAGTTCAGAAAGAAGGTTAGAGTCGCCTGCTGACCCTTCTTTTGGGATTTTGGATGAAGCCTCTGTGACATCAAGACAAGCAGAAAGGTAAATCAGCCAAAGCTTCATCAAACAGGATGACAGGGATCCTACCTGAGATTGGTGGAACAATGGAAGTTTATCAACTATTTCTGGAGATGAGGGATGACAACTTTATGTAAGAAAAGGTTGAATCCTTGGGTCTTGGGCCTGCAGTTTCACACAGTGTTGCTAGCTGAGGTTAACAGCCTCCAGCTGATGGCTGCCTGGGGGATGGGAATAACCTCCCAGACATGGATCTCTCTGGAATAGTGGTCATTGGGAGCATAGCAAATGTTTGATTTTATGGTTCATTCACTAGGCTAAAAAAAAAACCAGCAAAACAGAAGAATCTAACATGAAACATTTTATTTGCTTTCATTTTAATGCCCCAAAAATGGGTCAGTTTGGTCCAGGAACATGTAAAAAAGCAGAAGAATCTAACAAGTAACAACGTTTTACTTGTTTTCATTTTCATGCCCCCAAAAGGGGGCAGTTTGATAAATTAACATGAAAAATCAAACTGTTGGACTGAAACAAGAAGTTAAAACCAATTATTCATTTTTCTTTTTTTTTTTTGCCTTGAGCTGAATCTATTATCTGGATTCAGTCTGTCAGGCCACAGAAGGTTGAAGTGAAACTATTTTCTGACCGTCAGGTACAAATCCAGGAAATTTCACCCAGCTCTTGTCATGGGAGCGAGCAGAAACTGACTCTGACGCTGAGAGGGGTGACAAGGACAGGGATGGTTGTCTCTTCATCACTCCTTCATCCCAATCTAAAGCAGGTATCTGAGATGGGCTTTTGGCTCAGGAAGCAAAAGAAATTAATTGAGCATAGAAACAGATTTATTTTTAACTGAAGTTTGGGGACATGGTGTCCACCTAAGATGCCTCCATTCCTGTATTGTTTCAATAAAGATGCTTTAAGGAGTAGCCAGGTAAAATTGTAAGGGGAATTTTGGATTCATCAGCAGTTCTGGAAAATAATTTACAACGAACATTTTGGGTGAAAGTGGGATTCAAGACCTTTTTCCAGCAGACAGGTGGAAAAAACTACATATCAGTCCTGTGATTTTAAATGCTTTTTATTCCTATGTGTTTCTGTAATGAATTGGATTAGCAGGTTTCTCAAAGGAAAGTCGTTACAAATGGTCCGCTTCCAACACTTGGAAAAGGTTTTGGATTTCTTTGGAAATGATTTCTAGCTCTTCAGGGCCTGGGAATTTTTTTCATAGAATCATAGAAAGGTTAGAGTTGGAAGGGACCTTAAAAATTGTTGAGTTCCAACACCCCTGCCATGGGCAGGTACACCCAGCAGGTTGCTCAAAGCCCCATCCAGCCTGGCCTTGAACATCTCCACTTCTTGGAATTGGAGGGAGGAAAAATTCGCTAACTCTGTGTACGCATTTGCAACGTTAGTTCTGCAGTCACCAAATTCATTCCTTTTTATTGATGAAAATTCCCACCATGTTTTTAATAGAATTTCAAGCACAACTACCCTTTGCTTTTATCTTTGGTGTTGACTCACCTGAGGGAAACCCATGGAGAAAATATCACTGATACCTTCAGGCAACACACAATGTAAAAAAAAATATCACGATGTTCCATTAGTGGAACTTAAGAAATCTAAATTCCTGAAGATATTTCGGTGTTCAACACCCTGAGGGTGCTCACCAGGAAGCTTTTCCTCTGGTGGGTTTAGTTTCCACACTCAACCACCTTTTTGCATCTTTGAAACATCTCTTTTACCACACTCAGCTAGAATTCACCAGAAAGTTTAGAAGTTATTCGGTAGGAAGGGTTGATGGATGGAGCAACAATACAATTGGTTTAAAAATCCACAGGAAAACAAAATACCAACCTTTGAAATTACCAAGAAAGAAACCTAATGGCTCACAGGGATAGTAGTTGAATAAGGAGGGTCAAGGTTAAGAACTACTCCAAGTAGCAGTGAAATATTTACAGCTCTCTGCCTTCATCTGGAAGCCCTTCACATACTGCCTTTCCCCTGCATCCCTCCACCTTCATCTACCTGCAGGACATACAGTCCAAACACCAGATTCCCTCTTTTTTGAAACTGTTTAATACTGAGATAGCCCCAGAACTCTCTGTTATTCCAGAACTCAATTCCTCCTCATCCCACATGCCACTAATTGTCACTTAAGCTGCATCACACTGGGCCTGAAGGTAGGGGTGGACAACCCTTTCCATGGGAAAGGCAATTCCTCGGCCCCAGTACAAAAGTAATTTTGTCAGGGTGAGGGGTGGATGCTCAGAGTCACCCAGAAGCAGAGCAAATTGAGACTTGTAGGTGCAGGGGGCTTGTCCTTGAGGTGGGCTATTTCCCCAGCATTTCTCAGACACCTTGTGGCATCCCAGCTGGGAAAAGACATCTCTTAAACAATAATGACTAAATAATGGAGCAATACTGCAAAAGGCTGGTCCCAGGTCCCCCAGTGAGACATGGAGGTGAGCAACCAGGTGACCACAACCCTCTGCAGATCTTCCATGCTTGCATCTGTTCCCATGGGGTGACCAGAAAGACAGCATTAGCTGGAGACCTGCTGCCCTCTGTAGGTGCTTCTGCCACGTTTCTGGGCTGACTGGAGGCCAGGTGGCCCTCCAACCATGACTGATACAAGTTCCTGCACAGGGAAAGATGCTGCACCTGGCTAGGATGGGACACTGGTGGCTGAGAGCAACACAACCTCCTTGCCCATCCCAGTCTGGACACGCTGAGTCTCAGACACTTTGCTTTGGAGGAAAGGCATTTATTTGGTGACCAATAGAGAAACAACCATCGATGTTCCTACAAGATGTTCCCAGCATGTGGTCTTGCAGAATGGCCACACTCCCTTACTGGGAAGCCCAGCTCCTCCATGCTCTGTTGGCAGGATGCCTGCAAGGAGAAATTCCCCAGAGCCAGGAGTCAGGACAAGAAGCTAATGGTTCAAATCCAATCTGTGTTGAACCACTGCCATTAGGAAAGAGGAATGGCCATTTCTTCCCATTTCTGGTGATACAGATGCAGCTCAGAAGGTCCAGATGAGATTTAGCTGGTTATAGGGCACATCTACCTCATAGCATTTGTGGTGCTTAGGTTGGCACAGGAGATCTGGGTTCCCAAGAAAGCCTGGAGGGAATTTCCACTGCAGCACATAAATCCTAGCTTGGGTTTTGCACACCCTGGTAAGGGCTCAGGCTTGGATCCCAGTGTTCCCAAGGATTCAGATGTCCTCTGGAAAAGGTGATGTGCCCAGGGATGCTGCGGGATGTAGTTCCAGAAACTGGCCGCTTCTGGAGCTCTGAACGCAACAGAAAGGCTTTACTTCATCTGAGAAAAAATAAAATAAAATAAAATTGAGCCATATGTAGGGGCAGCATTAGTGTTGCAGAGGTTTATTTTGACTCATTACACCTAATTTCAGGTGCCCATGGCAGGTGGTTGAGGTTAAAGCCTCACCACCAGGACCTTTTTGGCAGAAGGAGAAGAGCAGCTCCCCACCACAGGATTTATTTTTTTTGGG
>VXBW01007088.1:20076-62236 GCA_013400375.1 Thinocorus orbignyianus
TTTTTTTTGTGGGGGGGGGGGGGGGGTGAAGACAACTTAAACGAGATAAATTCAGCCCAAAAAAACCCATTCAAAACCCTTGAAGGGACTTCAGAGGGACTTGGCTTCAGCCTTTCACTGGTGTCTTATGGCAGCTCATTCGAAATCCATTACACAACTAAATTAAAAATAAACATTTACAGAAGAGGGAGTGGGTGACAGTGTGTGGTCTGTTACTGCCATGAGATGGATGTCCAGCCTTGGTAGCAACACCTCCTCTAGTAAACTCAACCATGCTAGACCTGGTCTCTGGCCCTGGGGCCAACCGACCCCGTCTGGCCACGTCCTTGCAATTAAATGCTCTTGGCTATCAAAAGCTGGGTGTCTGCATCCAACTTGTCCGTCAAGAAGGGGCCCTGGTCTTCCTCACTCCTGGTCCATGTCCTGGGATTGCTCACCCTGTGCCAAAACCAGACCAGGGACCACATTTCCCCAAGCCCCACCGTGCCCATTGCCTGACACCATTTGATTCATGGGCACAGACCCAGTGAGTTGGGTTTTTTTTTTCTGGTTTGATGAGATGTTGCAGGAAATGTTGAACTACCCCTTTGCTGCTAAGAGCTTAAACGCAGATGTAGGTCTGAGTCAGAGGGTTCTAGCAGGAAGGCAACAGCTCTTCCATCTCCCTGGTCCTTCGCCAGCATCAGTAGCCCCAGAAAGAGTGGGTGCAAGCCGTGGGGTGATGGTCTGCAGCACACCAGGCTGAGTTTGCATATGCATATCTAAAATCTGATTTTTTTAAAAAAAAAGGTGCTGGCAAAGCAGGAAAAAATATAATTTTTAAAATTGCATTTACATCAGAAATGGGAAAAAGCTGGGTTTGCTCTTCGGAGCCTGAATTGCTGCCTCTCACAGGGCACCCGCTCCCCCTGTGCTTGGTGCTGTGCAGATACAGCATCCAAATTACTGGGAGGGGGGGAAAAGGGGGGTGGCCTGGTTGGCATTTGAAGGGCAGTGGGAAATCCCAGCCCTGCGATGGGTTTTTTAAGGCTTTTGTTGGGATGTGGGACTCAGGAAAAGGCTGTAAATCTCTTCCCCCTCCCCCAAGATGCCCGTGGGGAAGAGGAGGGATGGGGGAAGGAGGTTATGAGGGGTTACTCTCACAAAAGCTGAGCGGGGGAAGGGGTGGTGATGATGGTGAGGTGTCAATGACCAACTCTTAACCCTTTGCTCCACCAGGTTGGCAGGGGTGGCCGGTGGTCCTCAGCCGCCAGATGTGTGATAGCAGCGCAGTGGGGAGGAGGTGGGGGATGCTTTTGAGAGCTGCCCCCCGGGGGAGTTGTAGGCTTTAAGGGGTTAACCTTCATCTCCTGGAGAAGGAACGAAACCCCCTCTGTCCCCTGCCTTTGCTTCTGGTCCAGAATCAGCCAGCCCCACTGGGATACGTGCCTGTACCAGTCCCTCCTTGGAAGCAGTTAAAATGGTTTCCAGCCCCGTGTGAGAGCAACAGGCGGTTTCCCAGTATCTAAGACAGGCAAAGGCTGGTTCCTGAACTGGTTTCTGGCTGGGGACGGATGGTGCCAAGAAAGCAGTGGGTACTCACCGTGGTGGCCGGAGATACCCACCCCAGGGGCTTCCCGGAGATGCTGATGCAGCCTTGCAAAACTCCCCTCCAGACAGACAGACAGACAGACAGACAAAGGGACACGCTGACCCCTGGGCAAGAGGTGGCATCTGGAAAATGTTATCCCAAAGCTCTCTCCCCACCTCAGTGCCAGAGGACTCCCAAAGCTCCTTGGAAAAGGGCTGAGAGCTCTGCATGGCATGCAATTGGGAAAAAGCCATGGGGACACCACGTCAGGAAGAGCCACAGGATCCTTTGGGAGTAAACCAGCTCCCTGGGCATCTCCTGCAAGATTTTTGGGATCCCTGCCCTGGAGTGCACCCCTTCATCCCTGTTAGCGAAGGCATCACTCTCCCTCCTTTGGAAGAGGAGGAGGAGGAGGATGTTTAGGACCCAGGCTGTGCAGCTCCTCCCTTTTCAGGTCTCTCCAGGGTTATTGCTTGGTGGGAGGTAGGTTCAGGGCTTGGTGGTATGAATGAAAGAGAGAGAGCGAGAGAGGAGAGAGAGGAAATCTGGACTGAAAAGCTCAAACTGGAATAGCTCGCCTGTCTCCAGGCAACGAGCCTGACGCAACCGCTGGAAAAAAAAAATAAAATAAAAAAAAATTAAAAAAGTCCCTTAAATAAAAAAAAAAAAAAAGAAACACACACACAGAGATTTCTGAAGCGAGACAGAGAGGAGGAGGATGAGGCAGTCTCCTGAAGGCACTGGTGCCACTGCTCTGCAAATACCAAATTGGAGAGCCGAGGTGGAAAAGGAGGGAGCCAAGATGTCCGTGTCTCCTTCCCTCTGACTCCCTGCAGGGTAAGTTTCTTGCTTGGGTTGGTTTGGTCGTGCTGGGGTTGGGGTGGAAGGGGAGCAGAGACACCCCACTGAACCCAGGACCGGAGCTGGCTGAGTGATGCCGGGTGCAGGGAAGGGATCCCTGGCTTTTCCAACCCCATGGAAAGGGGTATCAGCAAGGATCAGGTCCCTGGGGAACAGTGGGGTGGTGGTGATGGGGGTCCACCAAGTTCAGCAGGGGGGTCTACAGCGTGGTGGGGCTGGGGGCTTGCATTGAGCATCCGTCCCCCATCCTCCTCCCGCAACTGCAATCTCCTGCCTTGCTGAAAACCCCTGGAGGTGGCTGGTTTGGTGGCTCCTCAGAGACTGGGACAAGTTGGAAACCAGAGAATGGTCTGAGTTCTCCTTTACGGTGAGGCTGGTGGATTTTTACTGTCAGCTGGGAGCAGTGGTGGTGGGATTACTCACCACTCTTGGGGGAGGAGGGGATTTTTCTGCTCTGGCTGGGGTGTAAGGGGGAAGAGTCTGGCCAGGTTTTGGGACAATCACTTGTTGCTGCCTCTGCCCCTTCCCTTAGATTTGCAAGAGCAGCCCTTGGCCAAGGGTTTTGTCAGCCTGTGTGGCGTAGACATGATGGGATGGAGCTCAGTGGCCTCACAGGGCGTAGCTACCTTTGATTTTTGAAGCAGGCACTGCTTGCTGAGCCGAGCAGGTTTCCACCTGCTCAGGTCTGGCCCTTCCAGCTCACATTAACAGCGAGGAGGGGAGAAAAAAAATTAAAAAAACACACTAAAAAATCCAACAACCTCTAAAAATCATCACCTAGAACTTCTTCAGAGCCTTTATATTATAACAGCTCGGGGCTAATTGTTAAAATAATACCATCAGCCCACACCCCTCCCAGCCCAAGGGCTTGTGCAAGCCCCAGCCGGCGCTTCCCGCTGCGATGCACACCCCTGCATCACCCCGCTCCTGCAGCCTTGCATCCTCTCTGGTCCACGCAGACTGACACCTCTCCCACAGCACTGGGCTAGGGAGACCCCTCCCTAATTTCCTTGGGATGCTCCTTCTATTATTCAGCACTGCTCAGCCCTTCCCAGCTTTTCTACATTGGGAATCGCAGTGGAAAGGGATGGGGTGGTGTAAAATGGGTAAAATCCAACTGCCTTGCTTCCAGTGAGGAGCTGTGTCCAGCCGATCCCCTTGGCTTTGTCTGGTGCATTCCCAGTATCCTACAGACACCCCAATTTTCAGTGGGAAAAAGCCTGTTTTGGCTGCTCAGGGTTTTTTTTTCTCTCCACCAGCCATCATTTCAGCACGCTAGGGCTGTCGCTGTTATTTGCATCTCCCATCTCCTCCGCTTTCCATACTCGTTGCAGTGGTACCTCTTCAAGGAGGGGTCTGTACAACACACCACAAAAAATAATATAAAAAAATGATAAATAAAATAAAGCAGAACGGGAGGGAGCTGGCTTCTCCCAGGCTCTGGACTCGGAATAGCTCCGCAGCCATTAGGTGTTTGCAAAATGTAGCAGAGACACTGCAGGGGAAAAAAAAAAAAAAAAAAAAAAAAAAAATAAAAAAAAATAAATGAAAAAAAAATTAATAATAATAATAAGCTTCGGAGTAATGTAGCCTTTTGGGGACGGGGGAGGGCTGTTTGCAACCAGCTGGCCTTAAATAATACTAAATACCAAAGTGCAAAGTGGGAGAAGGCAGGTCTGAGTACAGAGCTTGTGTGATCGTTGCTGGGGTGGCTGCCAAGGCGGGTAATTAGATGGGACAGGGAGCATGTAAAGGGGATTAGGGGATCACCCCGAGGGGGCTGACCCTGCTTGCCACCCCTACACCCCTCCCCATCACTTTAATATGGAGCCTGGGGGTCTCGTATGGGAGCTGACCCTGGAGCTTGTCTCTGGAGGGGGGTGAGCTCAGCACTGGGCAGAATGAAGCCCAGCAAAGCCAGAAAAAGGGTGGTTTGGGTGGTGTTGTGTTATTTTTTGTGAAAATATACCCTTCCATGCTGTATTTAGGGAAAAATAACTCCCTGCACCGGTCTCCTGGGAGGAGAGCATTTCTCAGCCTTATCTGGCTCTTTCCCAGGGAGTCCCAGCCCTTCCCATTACCCTGGATCCATGGGCACAGAGGTCCCTGCTTGCTCTGTCTGCTCTTCCCTTGCTGAAACGCGGCTGTGCTTGGCATGGCAGCAGGGAAAATAAGGGAAGGAACTAGCTCTGCCATGCCACAGGTCCTTCAGAGGCATATCTTGGGACAGGTTAGACATGCCACCCCCAGGATTATGTCCCAAGACCTTAGGGCAGCATATAGAGAAGCAACTCTAATCATCATCATCATCATCACCCATGGCTCCCGTTGCATCTCAGGACACCTTACCAGAAGATGACCAGGGTGGATGAGATGTCTTCACCAAGAGGTTATGAACTTGCTTTTTGCTGCTTGATCCCTTTCCCTCTAATTATACCTGGTTTTGGCTGATGGGCTGAGAGCATTGACCCCACACACCCTTCAGCTTCCCAGTTTGCAGGTGCTTCCCACTCACTGGAAGGCTGGTTTGTGGGAATGCCAGGCATCTGGCAATGCCCATCCATCTTCAGGCAGGATTTCCACCCAGCCACTGGAAATCTGCTGATGGATGGGAGCTGAGCTGGTCTGAAAATAGAACTGCCAGGGTCCATCTAAAGCAGGCAGCAATCTCCATCCTGCTTCTTTTGAAGGAGCCTGCTTGATGTTGTGCAGTGGAGGCAGGAGGGATAAGATGTAGGTAGACAGGAGGGGACAGATGGATTTGTTGAAGCAGGTTCTGACTCTGCTAGTGATGCTGGAGAAATGCCTCAGGGCAGAGAGTGCAAACTGGTTCCCTGCTATCCCTGCACTTGTCAGGCTGGTGGATTGGCTCATCCTCTCCCACTCTTCCCTCCATTGCAGTGTTCGAGGGTCTGTCTGGGGGTTATTTGGGCAGAAGGATGTCCCAGGGTGAACCCTCACCTTGCTCCAGGTCATACCTGAATGGAAAGCCCCCCTTCATTCCCCAATCTATCTGTAAGTGCCATGTCCAGATCTAAAGGGCTGAAGCAGCAGGAGAGGCTGCGTCTCTGCTGCTGACCTAAGCATCCAAGCTGTCTAGGAGGCATTTTTTTGGCAATAAATGGAGAGGAATCTCCAGGTGCACTCAGGATCCCACTAAGCTGGGTTCTCTACCCTTATCTCAGCCCACTGCCTGGGGCGGTTCCATGAGCATCTCTCCAAGGGCATTGCATCATGGATCAATCCAGGGACAGGAGCTTGGTCTCCTCCCTCAGCTTTTTCATGGATTAGGCTGGAAGTTGGGGTTGTGCCTGTGCGAAGGGACAGAGTTAATGTGGGCAGCCCTGCAAGGTGTTCTGAAGGAAGAGTCACCAGACCTGGACCTGTGTTCATGACGCCCAGCTTGGTCACTTCAGTGTCTTCATCTCATCCCTGGAAGAAGCTAACAGCCCACACGAGTGTGGCCAAGGTGTCCCCATGGGCACTACATCCAGTGGGCACTAACTGAGGGCTGGGGATTCTGCCATGACCCCTCCAGATTTGCATAGGCAGACCCCCTTCCATCCTGCACCAGCCACGTGGAGAAGGCAGAGACCATGCCTCTGATGGCATCAATTTCGGCAGGAACATCTGCCCTGGAAGAAATCCTGGCTTCAGAGGGTCAGGCAGACCCTCAGGTTGCTGGTGTCTTCACCTTTTGTGGGGAGGGAGGCTGAAGGTCATTTCAGGACAGGTTAGGAGAGCATTTGGGAGCCAGGTCAGTTTTCTGCAGGAGCACATTTTGGTTGCTACAGAAAGGGATCCGTTTGCCCAAAACTGCAAAATATAAACCCAGGGAGCTGGGGTCTCCTCTGGTTGGTGGGATGACCGGGGTAGCAATTTGCTCTCCATCTCTGTAGGAGCCTGTACTGATTTTAGGACCTGTGGTAGAGGACCCCAGGGTATGGAAGAGCCCAAGCTCACCAAAGTCTATGCAGCACAGCAGCTCCTCTCCTGAGTGAGATCATTTTTGGCAGGGGGAATAGAGTTATTGATGTGCAGTCTGCCTGAAAGGGAACCCTCAGGCTCCAGCGAGCCATGGCATTGGCTTGGATGGATCTTTCCTTCCTCTGCATCTCCACTGCCCAGAAAATGGTCAGGAGCCTCCATCCACCACCGTGCAGCAGCCGGAGTCCTCTCTTACTCCATTGCTATGGCAACCCCCTTGCTCAGGCATCTCCTCCTCGCTGCCCTGCTGCCAACCTGCTGCAGACCTCCCGAGGGGTGTCAGCCACCCCCACCCCATCCCTGTCTGATAGCTGTGCTGAGAAGGAAAGCAAAAAGACAGCTCTCCCTGCACAGGGTGCACACACTGGGCATCATCCCCCCACATCTCACCCACCTCAGGGTTTCTTCCAGGCTCAGGGTCCTCCTCAACCCCGGGGTACCTGCAGAGCTCAGTGATGCAGGTACAATTTGCTCTAGAGCTTTTTTTTTTGTAGGATCAAGAGGTGTCTGCATGGTCCACAGGGTGACATCAATGCATCCCAGGCTCCATGGATTCCTGCTCTGATTATAGTCTGAGTTTGGGGACCAAGACAAGGTAGGGAAATCTGAAGATACCAGAGATGAACCTCTCTACATCCCTGAAGACCCTCAGAGCTTTTTTTTCCTGAAGGCCAGGTGCATGAACAGCCCACTCAAGGAGAGGGAAACTGAGGCATAAAAAGGGCTGAAGTGCTTTTTGAAGGTCATTAACAGGCTGAACCATTACCTTTACCGTGTTTAACCAGCACCAAAAGTGTCATCCACGGGCTTTGTGGACACCTCTTCATCCTGGGGACGGGTTTCCTTCAGCCTGGGCTTTGTCTCGTACTGAGGTTCTTTTTTAATTCCCAGAGACTACAGAAGCAGAGTCCTACAGACTCTTGCAATCACTGTGGATCCTCTGCAATAAAAATTGGTATTACAATAAGCTGAATTTCACTAGGAAAACTGAAGGGAGCAAAATAACATTCCACCTCTGTCCTGGCTTATAGCGTTACTTACTCTGCTTTTTCCCTTCTCATTTCCACCCTGAGTGTTTCTCCCTTCTTTTTGTTTCTTCCTTTCTTTTCCTAGACCTCTTGCTCCCCAGCGTGTCACCTTCCAAAGCACCTTGTGCCCTTATTGACAGCTCTGAATTTAACAGGCTGGACCTGTGCCTCCCTGGTCCAGCACCTACCAACTAACTCTGCTTCGTGAATGCCTCGTGTTCAGAGCAGACCGGGGCACAGAGGGCTGGTGGTGGGGAAGGTAGAGGAGCATAAACCTCCTCAGGCACCTAAAACTCCCACAGGGTAAAAGGCTGGGCCTGCCTGGCATCATTTTTTTCTGCAACCTCCCTTTAGAGCATGAACAGCATCTGAATTATTGTTCTCCATCACTGGTGTTGATACAGCAAAGCTTGTCTCACACCCCTGTACACCTCCTTACCCCGTCACACCTGGTTCATCAGGGGACAAACCAGGACAATCTCCTGATCTCCTGCTCTAATTGACAGGCTGGGATGTCTGAGGGTACGTGATGGAGGCAGGTCTTCTCCATCTGCCTCAGGGCTGGAGTAACGACCACGGTGGGAAGCTGTAGTGGTAGATTGTGCCTCTGGACCTGGTTTCTCAGAGCACAGGACAAACCATGAGCTTCACAAGGCATGCCTGGCATTGGACAGAGAGCAGGAGTTGCATTGCTGACCTGCAACCATGCAAAAACCAAGCCTCAGGGCATGTCAGTTCCGAGAACCTTGGTGTGGTGGGACTTCACACCCAACCCAGTTTGACAGTCCTGTCATTTCTCCATCCTGGCTGTGTGTTTCTGCTAATCCCTCCGCATTACAGCTTGCAGGCTCAGTTAAACTGTCTTCTCCCACTGAAACTTAACCCAGCAAAGAAAATTAAGGGGTTTCTGTTGTCTGGGTGATCTAATGTGTCCTGTGCCTTCAGCATTGATAGGAGTTGTGCAAGCAAAGGGGAAAACCCCTGAGCAGTGGGGTTTTAGCAAGCTGGGAGCAGACCCTAACCCCATTGTCGTGCTAAACTCCTGTAACCACTAATTAGGCACAGCATGATCCTCCTGAGACTGGCAGGTGTGATAATGAGGACAAATCAAGGGTTAATCACTTAAACACCCTTGTGCGGAGCAGTCTGGGGGATGTTTGTTGGCTTGAGCCAGAGGTCAGGTTTGTTCATGGGAATTAGGGAGCTCTTAGGCAGCAAAGGGGTTTGTGTTACAGCCTCACACAGAGGAATTTTTCATGTGCTTACCTCTTTCAGAGCTCTTCTTCTACTTTAACCTTTAAGGCATGGGTGTTGGTAGGAAATTAGAGGTGCCTCTTCTCTGTTTTTGAGTTTGGGTGAGCTGGGGACCAGGTGTGGCTATTTAGGGGTGTCACCATGGAGAGAAATGAGGAGCCTCATGTTGTGCCTGGGAGGAGGTGAAGGATGGGTTGGATCGGTGGATTCAGGCTTCAACAGGGTGGGTTTAGACTGAACATTAGGAAACATTTTTTTGCAGAAAGTGGATGGGCATTGGAATAGGCTGCCCAGGGAGGGGGTTGAGTCACCATCCCTGGACATGCTTAAGAGTCTTTTAGATGTGGTGTTGGGGGATATGGTGTAGGGGAGAACTTTGTAGAGTAGGGCAGGTGGTTGACTCTATGATCTCAAGGGTCTCTTCCAACCTTGATGATTGTATGATCATATGTTTTCAGGGCAGGAGAATCAAATCTTTCCCCAGCTGCTGGGAGGTAGTGTTGGGGAGGGGGAGATGGAAGTGGGGCTGTGGCAAGGAGATGCTCCAAACCGCTGTTATCATAGAATCATATCGTAGAATGGTTAGAGCTGGGAGGGACCTTAAAGATCACAGAGTTCCAACCCCCTTCCATGGACAGGGACACCAGACCAGGTTGCTCCAAGTCCCATCCATCCGGCCTGCTGTGCTTTCAGGATCTGATGCTGCAAATGTTAATTTGGCTTTACCCAGGGTGCAAATAGAAAGGGTGTTTTCCATTCTGAGGGTTTTATACATCCTGAAGATACAAGACAAAGGAGTTCACAGGGTGGGGGCTCTGCTGTGTAGCTGTAGCATTCAGAAAAGCCAGCCTGACAATAAAAATACTATCTTTGTTAAGGGTTATCAAAGCCAGTAGGCCAGTGCAGAGCTGCAGTAGACTATTGGGCTGCTAGTTTTGGCCACCCCTAGCAATCTCCACCTCAATGGAGAGAAAAAAAAAGAAAAAAAGGCTTGGAGGTGGGATCTTTAAAGCCATGGGGTGTTTTCCTTTACTGATTTTTGGCAGGCTGGAGCTGGAGGCGAGTGAAAATCATCGATATGCCCTCAGTTCTGCAGAGCACCCGTGCAAGAGCTGGTGCAGGACCCGACTCCGACAGGGCAATTCTCTGCTTTCCCCTCCATAGGGTTGTATTTTTCAGCAGAAGAAGGAAAACTGTTGCTGCTCCCGGGCACAAGAGCTGTTGGCTTGAACTGGATAGAGTATCTCTGGGTGCTCCTGCTCACCGTAAAACTCTCATTAACGTAAATAAGAGCAGGAACACAACCACAACATGACTAATTCTCCGCCCCCAGACTGTCTGTGTGTATATTATCAACTCCTCCTTGTGTGCCCGCACACAATTGCGGGATAAATCTCGCTTTCTGTTGCTGTTTACTTAAAACTGAATCTTCTTACTGAAAAGGTTGGAGAGGCATAATTATGGTCTGGGTTTCAGAGCTGCACACGTCTTTGTGGGCACAAATAGCGAGGGAAAGAATGGCTGAGTAATTCGTATTGCTGTGGTTTAGTGCATCCACTTAGAAAGCTGCATACGTCCTGGCTGGTCTTTCTGGGCATGTTACCAGGCAGGCAAAAAAAGTATTTCGTTTTTTGTTTGCCGTGGTAGAGGAGAGCTCTGGATCTATTCCTAGCTCAGCCCTAGATGAGCATACGACCTTGAGAAAGTCTCTTATCTGATCCTACAGGCAAATGAACACAGAAGCTGCCTGAGCTTAACTCTTGCCGAGTTGTTTGAGTCCTCTGTCCCTTCAAGTCCCACAGTTTGGTGGCACAGCTTCCTGGAGTCCCACACATGTTGGCAGGAGGAGAAGAAGGGAGGAAGCTCCTGGCTCCTCTGTGCTAGTCCTCCACCAGGGTGTCTTCAAGGGGACCATTCCCAGTAGGCAGACTGGAGGTGGTGCCCAGTAGTGGAAACCACAAGTCCAAGTGTCCCTGAGTGCTGGTATCTCAATCCAGACCATGCCAGCACCTCGGAGCAGTTACTCCCACACTTGGCTGAGGACCACGCTCCTGCTGGACCTGAGGGAGATGGTTCTTATGGCTGCAGGTTATCATCTTTAGCAAACCTAGACTAATCTTAGCAAACCTTTTCCCATTTTAAGGAGAAAAAAAAAAAAGAAAAGAAAAAAAAAGCAGCCATTTTTCCTGGTTCTCCTTTTGGTCCAAGTTATTGGGAGAAGTTTGATTGTCTTACTTCACTAGGTCCTGTTTTGCCTAAGTGAAAAGATGCAGGTTTGCCAGGCAGGAAACCAGCAAAACGGTGCCTGCAGACACCCTGACGCCCAGCAACGGAGGACATCAAGCTGTGTGATACAGCCCCAGACGGGTCTGTTAACATGTCCTGGCCTCCTTGGCAACCTTTTCGTGGCCCCTTGAGTTAAGACCGGAGATGTAGGTAACAAGAGCTTCCCTAAAAGCCCAAGCCTGTCTGTTCCTGCCCCAAAAGCAGTCAGATAGCTGAGGTGAGGTAACACTCCTCAGGAGCATCTTGGCACGGTGCCTTTCCCAAAGCCCTTGCTCCCTCCGCTGCAGCAAGAGCCCTCTCTCCCTTCTCCCTCCCTTTTCCTTCTCAAACTGGAAACCAACTCTCTCTTCTTCTTCTAGGTGTTCATCCAGGGCTAGAGTGGTGCTTGAGCAGGGGCTGCTATCACCACGGCTGTACTCTGAGGGACTGTCTGTCACGCTGCAGGAGCTGGTTCAGCCCAGAAGGTTTCCCACCTCCATCCCTTGCCTTTTTCAGCACATCCTTATGGTGTTTGACTCCCAGAGAGGATGTCTCTACCCAAAATCCAAATAGAAGAGGCTCTGGACAATGCAGATACTGGTTCTGGAGGTGCTGCTCCTCCTGATGACCATCTGAGGAGCCTCAAGGCTTTGACAGAGAAGCTGAGACTGGAGACCAGGCGCCCATCCTACTTGGAGTGGAAGGCGAAGCTGGAGGAGCAAACATGGAAGAGTCCTCAGCCAGCAGGAGAGGAGGAGGTGGAAGGGACAACTGAGGCCAAGAAGGCCATGGGGGACACTGTTCCCTTGAGGAAGATGCAGCTGCATCTCAATGGGAACCCTGCCCAGGACAAGGTGACTCTTACCTCAGGGAGAATAGGAGGCTTTGAGAGCATCGATGAAGCTTTGACGTGGCTCAGGAAAGAACTGGTAAGTGGTTTCTTGTCCCTGTTAGCCAGCATGCTTTTTCAAGAGGGGGAAAAAAATAAAAAAGAATGAGGAAACAAGCAACTCCTTGTTCCTACCTGCTTTCAGCCCCGGGTGAGAAGGCAACAATTAATCATTGCATTTTCTGTGGCTGGTGGGAGCAGAAGCAGCCCAAGGAAGGGAGAAGATGAATGCCAGAGCATCCATCACCTAGAGAAGAAAATGGGCTGGTCTCAGCATCCCTGCTGGGATCCAGCAGGCTGGGGAAATACTGTTGCTTGCACTCATTAGGACTTTTCAGCAATTTGCCCTCTTCTCTGCTTCCCTAATTATATCTCAAGGCTCAGATGAATACAGCAGGTATGAATACACCATGAAGAGGTGGGCACTGCTGGAGCAACTAGAAGAGATCCTTTATCAGAGCTGTAAGAAGGAAGCATGACTAGATTCATCCCCTGGATCTGCCCTTGTGGCAGCTGGTGCTTTGGGAACGCCTTCAGAGGAATATTTCATGCTGATCACTGCATTTAACAGTTATTAGCATCTAAGGACTGTTAGAAACTCCAAAGATTTGCCTATTTCCCCCTTTTTTTTCTTTTTCTCTTTATCTTTTTTCCAAATTATAACTCTTTATAAGGTCTTGTGCCCAGGGCAGGGGGTTGGAACTCAATGATCTTTAAGGTCCCTTTCAACCCAAACCATTCTAGGACAATAGTTTCTTAAAATTCTCTGTGGCTTTTCCTTCAGATAACATTTATTTGTTAACTTTTTATTGTATTGCTGTATTCATCCAGCTAGGTTGGTCACTAGGGAAGTTATTTACAGAGATCGTTCTGGTTGTCAGAGTTTTGGAGGCTGAGACATTTCTCAGGACCGTGGACTTGCACAAGGCAAGTGCAGTGCAGTGCCTTCAGGAATCCAGGACTGTCACAAATGAGTTTGAGAGCTGATCTCCTAAAATCACTCAGACCTCTGGAGAATCTCATCTCTAGATCTGAGTGTGAATTGGGGATTGTGCTTGCATCTGTGATGCAACTGTAAATTCACAAGTTTTAAGATGCCTGAAGACAGCAAGAAGCATATTTTCTTTCTCAGAGGCCCAGATTTTAAAAGTTTTGGTTTTTCCTTTCCATTTCTGCCCAAGATGGAAGTATAAATCGTCTCAGAGTTCAGTTCTACCCTTTAGACTAGGGTGTGGTATATAAACCACCATCTGATGAAAACTAAAACTTTAAATTAAAGAAGAAAAAGGGCAAAGCAAACCCTAATTGTTCCTCACTTTCCATTTTCTTGCTTCTTAATTATACCAGTCCTTTCTGGATCTGGACGTGACTCATGTAATTTAGAACAATTTCCCCAAAAGAGAGAGCTTGTATTTGACTGACCACACAGCTAAATAGCTATGTCGGAGGCACTATTGTTGGGTAACAGCTGCCAGCAAACAGTGAGAACACAGCGAGGCTATCGCATCGCAGGATGCTGGCACAAAAGGATGCATTTCACATTACATCTCAAGGGTGAAACCCAGATTCCCTTCAAATAAAGGAACAAGCTTCCACACATCCCGTCGCAGGAAGGATTTTTCTCTTGTTTATCCCCATGTTGTGGTACTGAAGCAGTTGGGAAGGCTCCCGAGCAGGATATGGTTATCCCTAAGGTTATATATTTACTTAATGCAGGAGCCAAGGCCAGAGAGGGGAACATCCCTCAGCAAGGGGGCAGAACTCCACACCCTGGGTAAGGTCACCTTTAGTGGGCAATGAATCCTTCTGGTGTAGTTTAATGCAGGAGACCATAGACCTAGGACTACCACGCAACCCAACCTTACCCCAGGCAAGTGTGAGTATCCCAGGCAGCTTTCTGAAGATCATCCAAAAATGATCCAGTCATCACAGCCTGGGTGAAATCTGCCTCTACCACGCTGTCTTCTGCTGCAGGGTGAATGCTCCTTCATGAGAAGTCAGTTTAGGATAAGTAGGGTTCATCTATCTGATGAAAGGGCAAAAGCCCGTGTCCTTCCTGAGCGAAATGAGATGATTCAGGCTGTGCAGCTCCATCACCCGCACTGTGCAACCCTCGTGGCAGTCACCAGTCTGTTCAGGCTGGGTTATTTCAATAGCACGGCCCCAGCGTGGTCTTGGCTTGGACCAGTAGTTAGCACCCTGCCAAACAGTTAGAGCTTCAGGAGTTTGCACATGCTGGGGACTCTTCCCAATGGGCTATTTGTACAGGACCACCCAGTTTTGGAATTAACTCTGTCCCAGCTAAAACCAGTTGAGACAGCAAAGTGATTTCAGTAGGGTGTGTATGCCCAAACTTCCCCTTGGCCACAGTGGTACAAAAAGAGATCCTTTATCAGACCTGTAAGAAGGAGGTATGACTAGATCCATTCCCTGGATCCACCCTTGTGTTGGTTGGTGCTTTGGGAACTCCTTCTGAGGGAATTTTCATGAGGTATGTGTGAGATGCCCGGTGAAGTGGTAGTTCAGAAGCACCCAACCTTAAAATTACTGTTAAATCCAAAGCATTGTTCCCAGCTCAAGCAAACGGGGTCATTCCAATGCTGCAAGGAATTTGCCTTCACATCCCTGGTTGAGGTTCAGCCAGGTCCTGGCTCCTCATGTTCAGAAGTGAAGGGCAAACCCAAGGTTTTATGGTGCATCTGCTGCTCTTGGTCTTTCCCACCACGTGACCTGTCCCAGGACCTGATTTCTGCACGCCAAGTCCTGGCCCAGGTTGATGGGACTGACATATGCCCACTGAGCTCCAGCCAACCGCGTCAGCTGGGACCTGCTGGGAATCTGGCCCCGAGAAGCTGATTTATTCAGACATGCAAAACTCCTGCTCTTGTTTTTGTGCCGAGAGAGCCTCTGTGTAGGTGTAGGAGCAAATTGCAGCACTCAGCATGTGCTGAACCGCCCCGAGGCTGGAACATTTTCCTCCCCAGCTCCTCCTGCCTCTTCTTCGCCCTTGTGTTTGCCTTTGCGCTGCCAAGTGTGGCTGTTCTTCATCAATGCTGAAAGTGAAGCCATCAGCAGCCAGGGCATGGTGACAGACCCAAAGACCAGAGTGGTCAGGCTGTGTTTTCTTCTTTGTTTCTGAAATTTGTCAGGACAAATGTTTACAAAGTTCCAAAACTGAGCCCTTAAAACCTTCTTCCTCCCAAGTGTGGTTAAAGAACAGAGCTCTGCTATAAACTGAGACATCTTTAAGGTCCCTTCAAACTCTAACGATTCTATGATTATCTTAGGACAGTTCTGACTTTGTCCCAGTAGGAAAATACATTTTCTGTCTCAAATTCACCAATGTTTAGTACTGAAATCTGAGGTGTGTGAGAAAAAGGGACACAAATGTCTGATACTCTCTCCCGGGAAACTGTAAAACACCTGTGTCCTGTTGGTCAGATGTTTATTATTAAACGCTAACTGCTATTATCTCCATTTGGGATACTGATATTGGCTGAGCAAACACTTAAGTGGATGTACCCAACAGTGTGACACCAAATCAGTGTTGACATAAACCTCATTGCAGGTTACTCAGTGGTTGTTGGGAGCTGGTGAGGAGGAGTCTAGATCATGGATATGGTGATGGAGGTTGCACTGGGAGTACCCTGCTACACCGCAGTTCCAAGAAGGGTCTTTCTGTACTTGTATTTAAAGGAGTGAAAGGAGAAGGGCACAGACACCAGAGTGTGGTCATCTGTACTGTTAAATAGCTAGAACCTGGGCACAGTTTAGGGGTGATCACAGAATAGGACCATCCCCAAGAAGCATTTTGGGTGCAGCCACCTTGTTTTGGAGAGAGAGAGTTTTGTGGGGTGGTTGTGGGCTTCTGTGTACAGCAGAGATGTAACTGCAGAAACATCTGAGAAACTATGTGTTCTTCTGCGTAAGCGCACTGAGATATCCCTTTGTTTGCCTCATTCAGATGCTGAGGTGCCAGGCTTTTCCTTTGGAAGTGGACTTTGTCCTCAGTACTCCTGTACCATCTCCTCCCTGTGCACATTATCCTTCAGTAAACCATTGTTGGGCTTTGTTCCTCACCCATCCCATCTACCTTTCTTTCCTGGCGGGCAGAAGAGGGCTTTATCCTCCCGAGAAAGCCTTAGATGATGGTGCACCTCTGATAGGTCACCTCTGCTTCCTTGTTCAGCCCTAGGACACAGCCAGGCAGGGTCTAAAGTAGTCAATGGAGATGGCTGGTGGGTTTGCTCCCTGCCATGTTGTCCGCACCCTACAGGTGGACCAGCAGACCATGTGGCTGGCTTGGTAAACTCCAAGGTCATCAGGTCCTATGACCAAAAGAAGGGTGACTGGAGACTGAGAACCTGAAGGACATGCCCTGGAGAATTTTGTCCTCCAGCTTGCACAAAATCAAGACAGCTTCCTCAAAAGACAGGCAAAGCAAGAACTGGTCAAAAAGCAGAAAGCTGACTTGCAAACATAGCAATCCCCAGCTCCCATCCCTCTCCACAATGGCCTCATAATTAATTTTTAAACCCTTCTTCAGTCCCACATTCCTCAAAGCATTTAATGAAAGCCTGTGTTGACATTTCTTATGTAGCTTGATAAACTGACAAGAAAGAGCAACCAAGGGTCAGTTCAATAGAGCCCACGATCATCTTCCTGATAAAATGTCAGGTCACAGCATTTGTTGTGAAACAGGGAAAAATATTAAACAAAAAAAAAAAAGTTAGTTTTTTTTTCATTGCAACTCACGTGGGAGAAGAAAATCCTTTGCTGGGGGCACAGGCTACGAGATCTGCAAGGAAATAGGCTTTTTTGAAGAAG
This sequence comes from Thinocorus orbignyianus, assembly GCA_013400375.1. Taxonomy (NCBI): domain Eukaryota; kingdom Metazoa; phylum Chordata; class Aves; order Ciconiiformes; family Thinocoridae; genus Thinocorus; species Thinocorus orbignyianus. The sequence continues at coordinate 36,758 of VXBW01007088.1, forward strand.
GTAAATGGCTGCAAGCCTGCCAACAATTTGAGAGAGATTTCATGACAGAGAGATTCGCTCTGAGATTCGTACAAAGGTGACTTAATCCTCTCCAGGCAACCAAGCTGGAGTCCGATTGCTGGCTGAGAGCACCAGGCAAGGTCCTCCAGGGTGCTTCCATGGTGCAGGAATGAGAAAAGCCTCGCTTGGCTTGTATTAACTTTCATTATACTCATGTCAGCTCTCAGCTTGGTCTCTGGGCACAGTATTGCGAAGGGCTTCCCGACAGCCACAGAAACCAGCTGGAGAGCAGCCAGGCTTCCTTCTGTGCTCTTCAACTTCCTGAAATGGCTGTTTCTCCTTGCTATGTGGCTATTGATGCTTCAGGGGCCAATCCCAACATCTTTGAAGGCATTGCCTGGAGGAGGAGAGATTGTGCCACAGGCTAGAGCATCCCTGAGGCTGCTCCGGTTGGGAGCCCATGCATCAGGCATCGGAAAGTTCTCATGAGGAAATACCAGGGCCACCTGTGAAGCCTCTCAAGGGGAATTTTCCCTCCTCCCTTCCCTTCTGCAGTTTTGTGCAACTTGGTCTAGTGGGAGGTGTCCCTGCCCATGGCAGGGGGGTTGGAATTTGATGATCTTTAAGGTCCCTTCCAACTCTAACCAGTCTATGATTCTATGAGCCACCAGATCAGGAATGAATTTACTCCCCCATCTCCAGAGCCACATCTGTAGCTGAAAACCAAACAGCTCATTTGCAGTCCGGGAGGCAAACTGGTATGATCTGGACACTTCCATGATGTTAAAATCCAGACAAAGTGGCTGTATCCCAAATGCCTCCTGAGGATGAATCCCTCTGTGTTCCTGTGGGGAATTTCTGGGGACTGCAAGAGCTGGCCCCAACTCAAAGGATGCCAGGACCTCACCCTCTATCGAGTGGAGAGACTTCGTTACAATGCACTAATTCAATGTATTGCTGTAGATGTGCTCTGGGTTTGTTTCTCAGCTCATTCAGGCCACACGGAGCCAAGAAACTAGGGATGCAAATCTAAAGAGCAAGGTAAAGGGTAGATTTAGGGTCAGGGCAGCTCCCTGGTGCAGCTGGAGATGAGCTCAGGGCATCATCTCACGCCACCGAGAAGTCAGTAAGGACAGCACATACCCAGGGAGCCATTGGAAATGGAAAAAACAACCCAAACAAAACAAAATCAGGAGCCTTGGTACCAAGAGGCTCCTTCCAGTGCCAGTTCATGTCCTCTGATAGGGGCAACACCAAGGAAAGAGGCAGGACACATCGGGGCAGAAGGAGCAAAACCAATCAGTTTTGCTCCTTCCTTGTCTCCAGTGGTTACAGAGAAATTTGAGCCACAAAGTTTGCTAAGAACTCTTCGGCTTCACTCCTACCACTCTCTTTTCTTTGTGTCTTGTGTTTTGTTGCTTTTCTGTGAGGAGGGACGTGGGGCAAGACATGGAGATTATCTTCTCGGCATCTGCTGTTTTAACTCTACCTGCTTCTGCTCCCCAGACAAAAGCTGATTCTTGTGCCAAGCCTTCACCTCCTTCCTTCATCATTCCCAATATCCTGTGGCAATAAATCTTCTGCTTAATTACAAGTTGGAATTTAAAAAAAAAAAAAATTAAAAAAAGGCAAAGCTCTTTTCTTTCATCACTTTCATCACTTCTGAATCTTCTACCTTCTGAAGATAGGTGCCAGGGGAGGAAAAAATCCTTGGAAACACTTAGCTCAGTAGCCTGCAGGGTAGTTGTTTTCTCTCCTATGGGAAAACATGGAGGTCCCATTCCAAGAACCGCTTCAAATAAGTGAGATAAGCCACGAGGGATGTGGAGGGTTGCATTCTCGGCTGTCATGAATCAGCTCTGATTTATGTGGGTTGGAAGCCCAGGCCAAGTATTTGGGGATGGGTTCTCTGGGGTTCTTGTAATTGGTCGTTTCCATCTCTAATTGCTGCTTCTCTCCATGGCTGCTCCCGTATGAATAAAATTAATCTGGGCTTTGCTTAAGGATGAGATGGAGGCTATGAAACCTGCACTGATGGATACCTAAGTCAACATCCTTGGCACAGCTGGCTTTAACTCCAGTTTCCTGGTGTTCCTAAAAACCTGAGCACGCACAGACCTCCTGAACACTAAAAATTCATCAACCTGAGCTGGTATTTGATTTGGGTGCATTACTGGCTTGGAAGACCCTCTTCTTCCTCCCAGTTCTTTGCACTGGAATATCATCTCTAAATGAGTTACGTTTCACAGAACCACAGAACCACAGAATGATATAGGGTTGGAAAGGAGCTCTGGAGATCACCTAGTCCAACCTCCCTGCCAAAGCAGGGTCACCCGGAGCAGGTTGCACAAGAATGCTCCTAGGTAGGGTTTGAATGTCTCCAAAAGAAGGAGACTCCACTCTTTCTCTGGGCAGCCTCTTCCAAGGCTCTGCCACCCTCATAGGAAAGAAGTAACTCCTCTTATTTCGATGGAACGTCCTACATTCAACTTTGTGCCTGTTCCCTCTTGTCCATTCTCTGGGCACCACTGAGAAAAGAGTGGCCCCATCCTCTTGACACCCACCCTTTAAGTATTTATAGGCGTTGATCAGATCCCCCCTCAGTCTTCTCTTCTCCAGACTAAAAAGACCCAAGTCCCTCAACCTAGTCCTCTCATCGTCTTTGCAGCCCTTTGGTGTAGCCTCTCCAGCAGCTCCCTGTCTTTCTTGAACTGGTGAGCCCAGAACTTGACACAGTACTCCAGGTGTGGCCTCACCAGGGCAGAGCAGACGGGGAGGATGACCTCCCTTGACTTGCTGGCCACACTCTTCTTGATGTACCCCAGTGCATGATTTCGGGTGATTTGGTGCAACCTCTAGCAGGCAGTAGTGTGATGAACAAATTCTCTGTACCCTTGCCAACAGACTCTTCCCTCCCCACCCCCTGCCTTGTGTTTCAGGCAGAAATGCGCCTGCAGGATCAGCAGCTGGCAAGGCAGCTCATGCGCCTCCGCAGCGACATCAACAAGCTGAAGATTGAGCAGACCTGTCACCTGCACCAGCGCATGCTCAACGATGCCACCTATGAGCTGGAGGAGAGGGACGAGCTCTCCGACCTCTTCTGTGACTTCCCCCTTGTGAGTTCCTTCAGCCTCTCCACACCTCTGAAGCTCATCGGGGTCACCAAGATGAACATCAACTCCCGCCGGTTCTCGCTGTGCTGAAGGAGGGAAGAAGAGGGAAGGATGGGGGAGAAAGAGAGAGAGGACTGGGTACCACCAGGGCTCTCTCTGCCTGACCACTGGGTGAAAAGAGGCCAAGAAGGAGCAGAGGGAACAGGAGCAAACAGGAAACCCACAGCTGGTCTTGGTGGTAGGGTAGAGCAGCAGAGCTGGGCACTAAGATGGCCCGGAAATGCTCATGGAGAAGATGGGATCTGCATAGAGGAATTGTGGAGAGCATTTGAACCCAACATGTGCACTTAGCCTGCTCCTTTGCAAAGTCCCTTCTCCTTTTCTTCCCCCCACAATAACTGACGCACCTCCAGTGTGGTGGTTTGTACTCAGAAATCAAAAGAGGACATCAAATATCAGCCACAGAGGAAAGCAAAATCCCTTTTCCCTTCCTCTTTGCCTCCTCCCAGGCTAGAGCCGTCTCTTGAGTCACTCTCTTCCCTGGATGTCTCCTTGGACATCGATCCTCAGCCTCTGCTGGCCTGAGCACAGGGTCCACTGGGCTATTTTGGGTGGGAGGCTGATTTCCAGTGGAAAGGAGCCCTCCCAGCAGGTGAGGCACCATGGGTTTAAAGGGTCCTCCACCCCAAGGAGTGGTGAGATGTGTTTGTTGACTTGCTGCATTGTGTCCAGTGCACTCTAGCTTATTTTTACCTGTGGTAGAGATGATGGACATATTTTTATACAGCCTCCAGCCAGCCAGAAGTCACCTGTGTGCCCTCGAAGTTATACCCAGAGCAATACCTGTTCCTGATCTTGGTGTCAGCAGTGACCACAGGACACCGTGTGGTTACCTCCACAAGCAGCAAGGCAAAGGAGGTAACTCACACCCAAGACATCTCGTCTCAGAGAAATCAGTCCCAAACAGCAGCACCAGCAAATTCTGGATCCTCTGTAGCAACACACATCCATCAGAGAAGGGAAATTCAAGAGGAGAAAAGGGACCTTTGTATAAGGTATATGCGGAATGACTATGAAATCAAAGGGAATAATATTGCTGTGGTGAGCTTTGGACCTCCAGCAAACACAAGGGATTCCCTCCCTGCTTGGATGGTATCTTTTCTTGCCTTTCAGTGCACGCAGCTGCACACCCACCTGTAGGTGACACAGAAGACAGAGACACCCCACGGTGTAGCCCAGCAAGGGCAGGGACACAAGAGGTTTAGCCATGACCATCTTGGGATACCTGGCACCCAAGACAGCCTGTCTAGAGGGAACGTGGGTGCCTCTGAGCTCTCCCTCCTGTGCTGACACCTCTCCTGACCATGTCAGAGTGGTGCAATCTCCTCAACACATCGCCCCAGCCCAGCTCAGCTCTCCACCACGTGTCCCCAAACAGAGAGCTTGATGGCTGAGTGGATGTGACTGTTTCCAGGTAGCATCAACCCAAGCCCTGGAGATGCAAGCCAGCCTTGAGCTGAGAGCCGTGTGGCTGTGTCAACGTGCCTGTACCCGACTGTGTCTGTAAGCTGTGTGTGTGCGTAAGTTGTTGTGTGTGTGTGTGTGTGTGCACGTGAGCCTTGCAGGATGCCCTTCTCAGGAGGGTAAATGGTGGACCCACCTCTCGGTTCCCAAATGTGATGGGAACCAGAAGCCGATGAGATTCTGCCCTGCCTGGGAAGGTGCAGTGAGGCTTCAAGACCTGGGGTTTCCACAGGGTGCTTAGGTCAATGCAGAGAAGCTAAATGATTCACCTGCCTCCACAGGTGTCCATGGAAGGAACGCATCAACATCACAAAGGAGTTCACAGCCACAGCGGGCTGGGGACTGGCAGAGGACTCTGGAGCTGAGTTGTCCTCTATCTCCCATAGTACATAACCCTCCGTGATGCTTCCTCCTCCACTTCAAAGCTCACTGAGTATCATTTCTTTTGGATAAAGAGAGAGGTATTTGGGGCACTAGAGCTTTATCTATACCAGTAAGTTAACCAGTGCCATGCCAGGAGGCTGAACCTTGTGCTGCCCAGGCGGTGAAGGTTTAATTAAGTTATGGCCAGACTGTTAGGCAGCCTCTAGACAAGACAACCAGCCACGATGTCATTTAGTTTACTAGCAGAGAAACAGCCTTATTTCTTCATGGACATCTTGAAAAAGAAAAAAAAAAAAAATCATTAAAATTCTTCTTTGTTTACTTTTTTAATTAAAAAAATACCAGTTCATGTCCCACACGACAATTTGCAGAAGCATTTTTAGTCAAGCGATAGCAATGTCAACTTTTCAGTAAAAATAATGCCTTGGAAGAGGTTCTCTCTAAGATCAGCTGGAGTCGACTACAGGGTGGACCTGCCTCTGGTAGCTGAATGCAGGAGGTTAGTACAAGCACAGTCTTAGGAGGTCATTGTACGTGACATCAGAAATATCAGCCGTCTGGGTTCCAGACGTGTATTTTCTGCATTGGGTGGAATGGGGGATGGTTATAACTGCCAGCTGTTCATTGAAATGCACAATTTTTTAATTATAAAATTATGTCTGTATTGATTTCTGCATCTGGTCTCTCATTCTGCTTGATGGCTCCAGCTCTTCCTGGAGAGCAGTCAAGGAAGCATCAGCCTGGTATCTTCAAGATTTACAGGTGTGCAAGGTTTTTGGTTGGGTTTATCTACCCTTACACATCACTGGGACACCCCTATGGTTCCATTATTATTTGCTTTGCCTTGGAGTCTGAAGGACATAGGAAGAAATTAAGGTGGGAGCACTTATTACATATCTGGACAAAAATGTGTGGGAAAGAAAGCAAGGAATCCTCCAAAAAAGATAGGGAAGAACAATAAATAGAAATGTGGTTGACTTTTGCTGAACTTTGTTTACAAAAAAGAGAGCCATCCAAAAGTTGGGCAGGCCTATAGGAACATGAGTTCAGATCACTTGTCCCACCATGAAATTACCAGAAAGGAGCCTCCAGGCCTCAGCTATCTGCAATCAGATGAGTTGTGCCGTCATGTGCCGGTTCCTCTCCTCATACAAGTAGCCTAGAGCCATGTTCCCTTTCCTGGATGACCTATGATGGCTGCAGAGAAAGCCTGATGGCAACCAAGGTCAACACTTCTGGGATTCATCCTGTGAATGTGACCACATGTGTGGACCAACAAATCAAGGCTGTGGTATCTCCATCTGGAGCACCAGCAGCATTGCAGAGGTGGCTGCTGCTCCTTCTGTTTGAAGAAGGGATCTACTGGACATTGATTCAAAGGTTGTCCACAGCAACCCAGCAGTGAGGTATGCTTCTCACTGAAATCAAAGATCAAATTTGAGATGATGTGAATAATTAACTACATTTTTAATTTAGATGGCCATACTGGAAGACCATGAAATTCTCCAGGCTAACCAGATCCAATTTCAGATTATTTTTTCTTGCCCACTGAAGCTCACATACACGTAAATTTTGGATGGTGGAGTCACTCTAGCATTTTAATTGGTTACTTTTTGCTTTCACCTAAAACAATTCTGAAAATCTTAATTTAAAACTGAAACCATAAACACCTCATTTTCATTCAAACATTGTCCCTGAAATAGCCTTAATGAAACTTTTACACTTTCTCTCTCCCAGTATCAGCCATTCATCCAGCTAAACTCAGACCCTGAAGCTTTAGTCCACCCAAAACCCTATATATTTTTCAGCGTGAAGAAATCTGTTAGAAATTAATTGGCCCAGCTTGGTTTCTGACTTCCTTTGGGTCAATTAAGAGGTAGCACAAAGCAATTTTACACCTTTTAACTTTACAGTCAGCTGGCTGCTCTCCCTGGCATGGTCTACCATAAGCTACTAATGGAGAAGACCTTGCTCGCCTGTCACAGCCCCAACGCAGCAAGGCTGAAAAGGGTCATTGTTCCTCGGAGAGTGTCTCATTTCTCACTCTTTCGGCGTTGTGAAGTGCTATCGGATAATCAGCAAGTGATTTCTATTTTGACATCTCCCACAAATTGGCCTCCGTATAACCCTTAATGAAATTCAGTGGAGATATTATCACAGAAACGCCCCAGAAATAGGTCCGGCTCACACCGGGAAAGCCAGGGAATGACATGTTTAAGGATTTAAAGACTGAATCTTAACATTGCTTCTGCTATGCAGTATTTCAGCTATCCCAGTATAACCTCTTTTATATATATACGGAAAAAAACCACCCAGCTGGAGTATTTTCAGCACCTTGTGAGTTTGTTGTTTCTTTTCTCAGGCTGACGGTGTCTGCTAAATGGGTTTTATTTTAGATCAAGGAAGAAAGAAAGGGTGGGAGGGAAAAAAAAAAAATGACTGTAAGGAGGAGGTGGCAGGCTACACATCAAAACCAGAATCAGATTTGCTTCCTTCGCAGCACATTTTACAACCCAGTGCTGCATCTGAGGAAATAATCACAAGGGAGAGAGGCCTCCCAAAACTCTGGGGAGAAATCACTACTTGGGTGATGCTTACAACCCTGCTGAGGTCCAGGGTACCCCAAAGGAGGAGTGCCACCAAAAGATGTGCAGCCTGCTCCCAGAAATCCTCACTGGTCTCCATGCTACCTGGGAAATCTGGAAAGCTGAATAACACCAGCACCTCCCTCCCATCTCCGACCAGAGGACACCTCTGAGCATTGCATGGTCACATTTGCATGAAGCTTCAATGGTTGGATGTTGTTTTTAAGGTAAGTAATGATCATATCTGGGGATAACTCTTGATTTCAGGCTTTCATCTCTCACTCTTTCGAACTATTTTGTGAAGAAGGACTGAGAAAGCAGCTCCAAATGCTCATTCAGAGCAGTTAAGACCTGGACTTGCCCCATCCTCGGAAAAGGAGGGTGGTCCAGAGGTCCTGTGGGCCAAGCCTTGGGTCAGCCAAGCCTTCTTGGTTGCTGTTGCCTCTAGCATCTCACCGTGCTGCAAAACACCTTGGGTTAGCCACTGTGAGGCTTTTCTGGTGCCCCAGCCCTAAGATGTTGGTGGAAGATGGTCATTGCTTCACTGCTAGCCTTTCTCCAACACTTCCTCTCCCTGGTGGCTGTGTCAGCCCCCCCTCTCCACCCACCCCCAGCTGCCTGTCTCTCAGAGGAGGAGGGGGAGGATGAGGATGGGGGTTATTACACAATGTTTTTATTCCACTGACAACTTCCCTCTGCCAGTTGGAACAGGCTGCTCATAAATTGCAGCTTTCTGGAGAGGTTTCAAGAGCTTTGCATTCTTAGATCATTGTCTCTCCTCCCCGGGAACAATGAGGGTAGGAAGGAGCTGCTCCAAAAATGCCATGTGCTACGAGGGGATTTCTTTAGGATGGAGATTACTTGGGGAGGCAGAGGGAGTTTCCCCCAAACTGCTTTAGCTTGCCGCCTGGGTAGCTAAGGAGGCAACTCAATGGGAAGCAGGAACATTGCTAACCATGCTCTGTGGAGATCTGCAAAGGTCAGCTCCTTCCTACCACCCCTGAAAGGTAATTAGAACAATTACCCTTTGATTATAAGGTGGAAAATGAGATGTGAGGAGCCCCATGCTGTGGCTGCTCAGCCTGAGATACAGCCAAAGACCTTCTGGCCTTTCAGATGTGACCACCTTGGCATGCTCAGCATGTCCATTGCCACCCTGGAAGATGCTGGGACTGGGCTTTTAGATGAAAGCCTGTCCTGCAGGTAAATTAAAACCAGAAGCCTGTTGCAAGGCTTCTGACCAAATCAGAGGGAGCAAGTTCTTAATGCTATTAAAATCTTCCTGTGAAAACAGCAGCTCCTTAGACTGCCCTGGTTTCCCTTCCTCTGCTGCCAGCTCCTGCCACAGCTTTGGTGGCTTTGGCACGTGGCTTGCCAAGGGTCAGCTCTGCCTGTTTGATTGTCGCTGCGGATCCTGATATGGTGTTGGTCCAGTCCAACCCGAACTGGCTCAAAGAGCTGGCAGGTACAGCTCAGGAATAAGTGTAAGCCAGGGACCATCCAGAATAGACAAGCTGAGTGCGACGACCTCTCTAATAAAGCAGCAATTACTAATGACTCAAAGTCATGCAAAGGGACAGGTCCCTGGTGCACTTTTAAGCCAAGGCAGTAGAGACAGAATTTTTTTGATTCATGACATACAAACCTCCCTCTCACAGGTAGGATCACCCATTTGGATGGGAACAGCAAAAGCCACATCTTCACCAGCAACCAGGACCCATTCTCTGACCTAAGGCCAAGTGACCAGTCTGGCCAAGTTCATATTATTAACGACAAAACAGGTCAGCTGCAGCCAAAATACATCTTAGGAACAGTCCCTGACCCATGCAAGTTCCCAGACCTTGCCTGTGGATTGTCATCCCGTACCTAAACCACGCCAGGGACTGCGATGACCATTGAACAGTTGAACTCCAGTGCTTGGGAAAGCTCCTCAGCTATTTGGTTTGCTAGCACAATTATAGCCACAGCATAAAAACTAGCACATTATGAGTTCTTCCCTGCTTGAGTCTCTTATAAGTCCATCCAGCACAAGCAGAGGACACCAGTCCTCTCTGATCCCCATGAGAAAGCTTGGCCAGCTTGTTAGGAAAGGTGACTATAAAATCTTAATTATCTTCATTAGCTGCTAATCTGCTCTGAGCAGAGATGCCAGGATGCTCCCTAGACATCCTGGTAACAAGATTCAATCGGTAAAGAAGGAATTATTTATCAGATGGTTCCTTGACACAGAGGAGGAGAGGACGGCAGAGGGAGGATGCACCAGGGGCCCTGTGAGGAGGAGCAGCAGCCTCCAGCACCTCTCTCTGAAGGATGGTGTGTTCGGTGTTCCTGGAAATCCTCCTGTAGGCAAAACCCAATCACCAAAAGGAAACAAAACATCTCCCACTCTATTCCCTGGGTGGGATCAGCCAAGATGCCACACAGCAGGGCTGAGTCCCTGCCCTGGGCAGCAGGGGAAGCTTCAAGCAAGGGGTCGGCTATATACAGGCAGCCCCACTGCCTGGAAAAAGCAGTTGTTACGTGGAGAGGCTTGAGGCAAGTCTGACATATAGAGGCAAAAAAGGCATTCAGCATTTTCTATAATCATCCATCACTAGGCTATCCCCTTTTCCAGCAATCAACCCACATTTTCAATTAAGTATGCTGTTAAAATACTAACATACCCCCTTCTCTTTTTTTTTCACTCTTAACATCGCTGGCCAATCTTTGCTCCAGCTGGTCTTTAGCCTTTCTGCTTTTATCCCTAAGTACCCAAGAAATACGTTTGCACTTGTCTTTCATTTTCTCTCCCTATTTCCATTTTTTGTATGCTCCCTTTTAGCAGCTCAGTTCGCTAAGAAGCGTCTTAATTAGCCAAGTGGGCTTTGTGCTGAAATTCCTGATTTTCATGAGCAAAGGCAGGGTTTGTTCCCAAGCTTTGAATAAGTTTGCTTTAAAAAAAAAACAACCAACAATCAGCCAGCTGCCTTGGACACCTTCTCCCATCGTAGCAACCTCCCAGATCCCCAAATAAGCTGAAATCAAGTCTAGTGAAGTCCTCAAACTGCAGCTTGTCCCCTCAAGCCTCTCTCCAGATGCAAGCCCATCCATCTCACAGCTACAAGGGACTAAGCTGCCACCCCTGACCACGATTGCCCTCTGCTCCTCCACATTTATGAGCAGGGACATAGAGAGACGTGGACAGGTGATGAGCTGAAAAGTTATCAAGAGGAAGGCAAGGCTGGTGGTTAAAGAGGACAGAGCATCATGGTGCAAGTTTTCCTTTCCCAGAAAACTGGGTTAGAAACAGGGACAGCCCTGATCTCTCTGGAACTGGGCAGGATCCCTTCCATGTGCCACCCTCCCCACCTGCTAACCACCCTCCCCACTTTTTTCCTTCTCTCCCATGACCCCAAGCATGGCAGGGCAAGGTTGACTTTATGCCTTGGGTTTTCTGCATGATTTATCCACGTTAGCTGAAACTTGGATGAGTTCATCATTCCAGCTCCCCACGTGGCTGCACTAATGTATGTGGGTAGGAAGGAGGGGATGGGGACCGGAGTCCTCAGCTCCTCGGCATCAGCTTGTGCTGCTAGTGGAGCTACAGATGCTGTGTCTATCTAGCAAAGAAAACATAACCAAGGGTGAACCCCACAACCAGCCTCATGCTCTCCTGCAGTGATTTTAAAAAGTTCAGAGGTCCTCTAAGCTCAGGAGTGTGGGCTTTAAGACCAGCCCACACAATTACCAACCCTGGATTTTGAAAGAATAGAGTTGGATGAGTATTCCAGAAGAAATTTTTCACTCTGAGGGTGCTGAGACCCTGGCCCAGGTTGCCCAGAGAAGCTGTGGCTGCCCCATCCCTGGAGGGGTTCAAGGCCAGGTTGGATGGGGCTTGGAGCAACCTGGTCTGGTGGGAGGTGTCTGGTTGGAACTGGGTGATCTTGAAAATCCCTCCCAACCTAAACCATACTATGATTCTATGATTTTGTGAGTGGGATTTGCAGATTCCCCCTCCCCAAGCACCAGACCAGCCTGTGTTTCCTCAGCTCAGCCAGACATCCAGCCCAGCCTGCCCAAGGTCCCATAGAGAGCACAGAGACATGCTCTTCCCCCTGGTATCACATTGTTTTCCTCTTCCCTTGCTCTAACTGCTGGGAGAGCCTCTCTCAAGCCGGGCTGTCAGCATCGCAGCCCAGAGCAAAACACAGCTTTTGATGAGTTCAAGCCCGGCAGATCTGAGAGATGCCATCACGGCTTGGCGTCCCAGCCCTCCCAGCTTAGCTCGCCTTTCTTTCCCAGCAGTGCCCTGCAGAGAGTGTTTACTCCTGTCTCCCCTCTCTCCCCCCCTGCTCCGTGCCTCTTTGTTTTCTTTTCACTGCTCAGCGGCTGCAGGGGTTTGATCACCTGCGGCTTATTAATTACGATGTGCAGCTCTCCTCCCGCTCCGCCCAAGAGCAAAGAAAGAAAGGTCCCCTTTTTTTTAGCTTCTTCTCCGGGACTTCTTTTGTCTCTGGGCCTCCAGTTTCCTCAGAGAGCAGCTCTGCCCCATCGCTCTGTGCATCCCTGCTCGTACAAAGCCCTCTTTGTGCCGGTGCTGGGTTCCAGCCAGCCCAGCCTGCGAGCACATGCTTATCTTTAAGCAGAAGCGGTGCTACCAGCTTCAGCAAGACTGTTTGCATGCTGAGACGAGGAATGTACCATGCCAACTACCTCAGCTCCTCCTAAGGCTCTCAAGAAATGCCTCACCCCATCCCACGTTGCCCCTTTTCCGCTGTTTTTCCCCAGGGTGGTACCCAGGGTCGTGAAGATGAAGGCTCCAGGCGAGGCAATGCAGAGGGGATGGTGGTCCTCCTGTGGTGGTTGTCTGCCATCACTTAGTGGCATTAGAGAGAGGGATGCTGGGTTGCTTGGCCAGGATTTTAGGGGGTTTCTTGCCAGCACTGGATTCTTTGGGGAGCAAAGAATCACCCAGGGGAATTGCTATGGGAATTGCAGGGGGAAAGTCAGGAGTCTCTGGCAACAGCACGGCACTGACACTCCTGGCATCATAGGATCATAGAAGGGTTTGAGCTGGAAGGGACTTTAAAGATCACCCAGTTCCAACCCCCCTGCCCTGGGCAGGGACACCTCCCACCAGACCAGGTTGCTCCAAGCCCCATCCAACCTGGCCTTGAACCCCTCCAGGGATGGGGCAGCCACGGCTTCTCTGGGCAACCGGTTCCAGGGTCTCACCACCCTCAGAGATTCCATTCATCATGTCTAGGTCCCTGGAGGGTTTTCATGCATCGCAGAGGAGCGTGTTTTCCCCAGGGAAGCTGTTGGAGAGGCACAGGAGATGGCTGGATTCAAGGGCAGCTCTTAAAAAAGACAACATGGATTCATGTCTGGAGTGGGCACAGCAGGAGGGGGTTCAGAGAGGGGGTTTTGGGGGATTCCCTCTGGCCTGTGTTTGCTTGGAAAGGTGGCAAATTCCCTTTTCACCACTAGTTTGGGCTCTGTGGGCTGGACTTGCAGGCTAGGCTTGTTTTGTCAGGGATGCTCACAAGTGACGGCTGGACACGAGCTGAGAATCCCAGAGGGGGAAACACGCTGCTCCATCGATACAGGAGTGCCCTTAACCTCAAAGGGGACCACAGCTGTGTGTTATTGTAGGGTCTTACACCCTCAGCTGTAATTGCTGGGTTGCTGGAGGGAAGATTTTTGCAGTCACAGCCTAATTTTTTTCCACTGAGCTGTTTCCAGGTGGAAACCATCAGTTTCTGAGGTGGCAGTTGAGGTTATTTGCCCACCTCCAGAGTGAGCCATGTAATCCTGATAGCATAAACCCTTGCCTGGCTTTTTACAGGGGTTGTCCTGGGGGATTTTTTGGGCTCATTTTTGCAGGCTCACACACACACACCAGCTCTTGTTCACCCATACCAGCTTGCTGCTGGCTCCCAGTGAGTGTCTGTGCATGTCGGGGTGGGTTTTGTAATGCTGGTGGTGTAGGAAAAGGAGGAAAAGTGTCTCCTCTTCCAGGTAAGTCTTTTGCAGGAGGGAGAAACCTGCATTTTCTGTCCTGCTGCCCAGGGGGAAGAGAAAAGCCAAGCTGCTCCCTCTAAAATCCAGGAGGGGAGCAAAATTGAGGGCTTGAAGGATGTGCCGGCAGCACACAAAGGCGAGTAGAGGAGGGGAGGGAGCAGGGAGCAGGATCCAAGGCTGCCGGCCGGGTTGCCATGGATTTTGTGCTAATCGGCCCCTTCCTTGCCTGGAAGCAGAGGGGAAAGGGAGGGTTATGAGTGTGGAGGAGCTGCCTTCATACCTGAGCTGTGTCCTCCGACCATCTGTCTAGCGGCTGTGGCATCCTGAAGGGCCAAAATTCACTGGTACAGTATATTTTGGGAAATAAAGAGGAAATGTCCCTGCGCCACGGACACCTGCTCCATGGCACGACACTGTGCTCCTGGCTGGACCCAGCCAAGCTCTCCTGCAGGGCTGTGTGCTCTGGGAAGGGACGTTTTACAAGAGCATGGTCTTAAAACCTGCACAGTTGAGCTTAGAGGACCTCTGAACTTTTTGAAATCACTGCAAAATCTCCCAATGTAATCACTTCTCCTTATAATTTGGGGTTGTGGTATTCAGATACCAAAGGATGTAAAAGGATGTAAAATCCTACACACAAAGTCATGGTTCTCCATCCAGGTCCTGAAGATGTCATCATACCAAGAGCCTTTACTGGTCCATCAGTGCAGGACAATGGCAGTGGGTATCCTTATCATGGCAAGGGCCAAGTGGGCAAAGGATTCCAGTGGGAAAGGATGAAGTCATCCTGCAATCCTTGGGATCTCATTTTGAAGCTGTAGCTTCATCCTGGACCCCACTTTTAAGCTTCTGATGTCAGAGTAAGATCCTCCTGAGTATGACTGTGTTCAATTGCTACGGAAAACCAACCCTCCACCAATTTTTCCTTGAATCTACATAACCCCTGGGCTCTGGAGCGGGGGGAATGCATCAGCTCAGGAGTCAGGAGGTTTCTGAGGCTTATGCTTGAATCCTGGCTGGGAGACATCTCTGTTGCCCACGCTTTGACCAGTTCTCCACAGCAGGAGCAGCCTTTTCCCACCGCATTGTCATGGTTTGAGCCCTGGGGTGAGGTTCCTCACACTCTCAGTCCATCCCTGAGATGGGGAAGGTAGGCGAGGAGGACCAGAGCCACTCTGCTTTTTGAAGCTGCCACATCATTTCCAAAGCAAGCAGCTTCCACTCCAAGCTAAAAAACAACCCCAGATGATTCCCCCTCACACCTCTCAGCATCCTTTTTCCTCAGCAGGGCGACCTTTTTGCTCTGGGGAGCAAAGAGAGGCAGAGAGAGGGTTTCAACTTGAGACAAAACAGTGTTAATTCGGCGTGTAAGGGTTGGTTTTTTTGTCTCCCCATTGCTTGCTTCTCCAGGGAAGAGTGTGCTCCTTCTCCTTCCCTTCTCTATTCATATTCCAAGCTCATTTGCTGCAGTGGGAGCTGCATGGCCGCCAGCCGGGCTGGGAAGCACATCTGCATTGTGATGTAGTCAGAAACTCAAGTCTCCAAATCAATTACTGACCTTCTGCTGCTCCAGAAATTGCTCAGGATGGATTTGCATGTTGGGTGTAGGGAGAGAGAGAGAGAGAGAGAGAGGGAGGCTCAGCCCCATTTTCTGCCTCTCTGCTTCTGTGGCTTCCTCAGAGGCAGAGCTGTGATTTATTTGGTGGATGTGATTAATTATACCTCATAACATTTCCCTGTTTGTCCTGACTTTCCCTCTCTGGGTATCAATTCTGATTGTTGATGCACAAGCTGCTTTTGGAGTGTTTTGGTTTTTTTTTCTCCCTATGACTGTTATGAATGGCCCTGATTGTGTATCCCTCTGTTTGTTGTCCACCCCCTCTTTCCTCTAAACAGCTTTTGAACCTCTTAATCCCTGCCAGATTGGAGAGAGGAGTCAACCTCAGAGATGTCACATTCCCACAAATGTTCCTCAAGTGCTTTCCCATCAGTGTATTTATCAAGCAGAGGGCATGCTTGAGGCTAATGACATCCATACTCCTGAACCAACCAGTGCACTCCGGCTTACACCACCTAGATCATAGTATCATACACCCATTTGGGTTGGAAAAGACCCTTAAGATCATCAAGTTCAGCCATTAACCAAACACAGCCAAGTCCACCACTAAAGCACATCCCCCAGCACCACATCTTTTAAATACCTCTGTGGATATAGAATCATCTAGGTTGGAAGAGACCCTTGGGATCATCAAGTCCAACCGAATGACTCAGCCGCTTCCCTGGACAGCTTGTTCCAATGATTGACATCCCTTTCAGTGAAGAATTTTTCCCTAAGATCCCTCCTAAACCTTCTCTGGTACAACTTGAGACCTTTTCCTCTTCTCTTATAGCTTGTTCCTTGGCAGAAGAGACTGATTTCCCCCTGATTATACCCTCCTTTCAGGGAGTTGTGGAGAGTGAGAGCCCTCAGCCCCCTTTTCTCCAGGCTGAACAACCCCAGATCCCCACAATCTTCTCCTGGGACTGATGTCCCCCTCACCCAAGGTACTGTGCAAGCACATCCCAAGGGAGCCCATGGTCCAGGCAGGGAGTGAGGCAGCAGGTAGGGGAAGGCAGAGAACTGCATCCCAGTGCCCAGAAGTCCTGGAAGGACAGAGACCTTGGGAAACAGAGGAAATCAGCATCTTGGGAAGAGATCATTTTCCCCTGGGAGCAGCTCTCCATCTCCATCTGCGTCACGTGCAGAGCAGAGCTGGGAGCACCCGAGAGCTGAGCATCGGTGTTTGCTGAGCCGTGAACACACAGAGGCTGGTATCATTTGTCTCAGTAAACTGGTTATTAATTCTTGCAGCCAGGAGGGGTTGCATTCGCATTTCCTTGGCAGTATCATGTGCTGGCAGGAGAAGGAAAAGGCAGAAACGTCAGCTCTTCCTGCATTTAGAAAGCACACAGACACCCAGCCAGAGACAGGCTCTTCTCAACCATCCACAGAGACACTGAGGCGGGACCTGAGGTGGGTACTGTCACAGCCAACACTCAAATCTGCCTGAATTAGAGAGGTACATCTGAGCCTTTTCAGGCAACAAAAAAAAAGAAAAACAAGCAACCAGGAAGGAAATCCAAGCCTGGGTTCATTTAGAAATCCCGACACATACAAACAGCCATGCCCACGCACGCTGTGTCAAATAAATAAGCAAACACAGGACAGTTGCTTTAGTTCTCCGAGGGTTTTACCCTCTCAGCTCGCTGCTGGAGATCAGAGCATCTCCTGAATAATGTCAGTACTCGGCTCAAACTCCCAGCAGGCATGGAGGAGGCTTGGGAGTTGTTCTGTTCCTCAGATAAGAGATCAGCTTTGGGATTTGATTGTTTCAGGTTTTGTTAAATACTCTCCTTCTTTTCCTGATTTTTGGAGCTTACAGGAGATGGGGGAGAGGGACACAGACACATGCCCCCACTCAGTGAATGTCAATGGGGGCAGTTAAAGGCTGGATTTGGAAGAGAGGTTTAAATACCACAAGGAGGAAAGCATGAAAGGATCCCTGAGGTTTCATCCTAGTCCTATCCCTGTCTCTCTGTTCTGGGAAATCCTGTGTCTCACCAGTATTGCTGCACTCAGATCTCCACTGGTAACTGGGAGAGCTCTGAAGTTCCACTGAGATAGTTCAGGTCTACCCCTGCATTCATATATCCCCCTGCAAGTGTTCCTCCATGGAACTGAGACATACCAGGACACTCCTGGGGTCATCTGGGCCAGCTCAGGCAAACTGGTGAACCACAGGGAGATGAGTAAAAAGCAGAAATGGCCAGTGACGAAAGTAGACTGAGACGGAGGAAAACCTTCCTGGCTTTTCATACGTTTTCAAGGATCACAATTTCCATCAGCACCTTTGAAGAAGGGGGCAGAACATCCATTCCCAGAAAAAGATCAGATAAGGCCTCCCTGCCTGCACAGATAAAGAAAGGCAGAGGATTCACTAAAAGGGTTTCTGCATCCCCAGCAACCTTTGAAAAATGATCTTTCATCAGGAAAAAAGGCAAAGAAGCTCCATGCAATGGATAAATCTTTACAGCCCACAGGTTTGTGTCCCATAGCTCCTAGGCTTCTTTCACCCATTCACACAAGACTCCCAGATAATCCCATAAACCAATCCCACAACCCTCATTTCTCCTTCCCAAGTCCCCTCGGTCTCCAAGGTGCTGTACTTCCACTCCCTTCTCTCTTACACCCCCTGTCTCCCATCCATCCTTGGCTCTCTGATTGTGGTAACACCATGTCCTGGCCTTGTTTGGAGCTGCAGATGCTGATGAAGAGGACAAGAGGCACTGGTCATCTGATATGTCTGTGTTCTAGTGGACTCAAAACACTCTGAGGTACTGCCACCCCTTCCCTTCCTCCAGGGCCAGGCCAACAGTAATGCATCTCCTGTCCTCCAGCCAGCAACCAGTTTTACTAAAAAACCTGAGAACCATGTATCTTTGAGACCTGCACCCCAAGATCAGACATGGCTGTGATTTGTCACCTATTTCAAGGTGATCAACCTTGCAGACAAGCAAGAGGCACAGATCTGCACGGCCACGCAAGCCCCTTTCTTTAGAAAACCCAACAAAACAGTGTTTGAGAGCATTGAGTTGGCTGATGGCTGCAGTGTGGGTTCATTTCCTCCAAATGTTGCTATGTAAACACTAATCAGTCCAAATTATTGCAATCACAACTCTCGAGCATGGAAGGAGCATTAATGAGGAAAAAAAGGGAACAGCTCGGTAGAGCAGAAAGTGTCCTTTGGCTGGAGGTGGGTGGCTCACATCCAACACATGCAACTCATATCCCTTCCTCTCCCATAGCCCCTGGAAATGCCTCTGGTTGGGAGGAAGCTGTGGGCCAGGTTGTCCAGCCCTGGGGTTTCTGGCTGGCAAAACACTAGGGGGTATTCTGCTTTTCATGGAGAATATAAGCACTCCGGGGTCTCACTCCCAACCTGATGTCACAGAGCCTGGAGGGGTTCTGTCCTGCTCCGCTGACAGGTTTCCAGCTAGTGCAGGACCACCTTTAGTGTCTACTACAAAACCAAGATGGGTGTGAATGCAAGGAGTGTCTTCATCCCCTCAGTGCCCCTGGGTAGATTCAAGACTCATTTAACTCATTTCCAAAGCCAGCTAAACTTCAAGATGTTGTTAACACCTATGGCTCCAGCCATGGTCATGGCAACTCCTGGAAGCAGGCCCACACCAGGCCATGGTGCCTAATGTAGGTCAGGCTCATCTCTGGGAGATGAAGCGCTGGCAGAAGTCTGTCACGGTGCCAGATGAGCCCTCTATGGGTTTTAGACCAAGGAAGGCATGAGTCTCCAAAGCCTAGGTCCATGAAGGCCATGGCAAATAACATTTCACCATATCAATCTAGGTGGAACATGATTGAATGTATTCATCACCTCTGCCTGCCTGCCTCCACAGAGCTAAGTCCAAACAGGGACTGTCAGATGAGAAAAAGGCTCTCACAGAATCATAGGATGGTTTGGGTTGGAAGGGACCTTAAAGATCATCGAGTTCCAACCCCATGCAATGGGCAGGGACATCTCCCACCACACCAGGTTGGTCAAAGCCCCCATGAACCAGCCTATGAAATGAAACTGTATTGGTTCTGCTGCAGGGCAGTAGGTTCTAGAAAAATCCTAGAAACAAGTTCCCAAGTAGCTTCCCAGAGAGGTTGTGAGATCTTCATCCTTGAAGGTATTCAAGACTCAACTGGTGTCCTGATTTAGCTAGATCTGCACTGAGCAGGACATAGGAATAGAAAAGCACCAGAAGTTCCCCCGCTCCCAGCCTGAATTATTCCATGATTTCACATTGCTGCTGTGCTCTGGACTAATAAGCTACTACTAGTCACAAGGCCAGGAATAAGTTTAATCCCTGGGGGCTACACCTGGTGTTTTGTAGCTGTTGGGTTTTTTTTAAATAAACTTTTCCAGATAATTTTTGAACATCAGTGACACCAATACCTGAAATAGATGTGAACCACTCATCCAGAAACGCCACGGCAGAGTCTTCCAGAAGGCTCTTCAAAGGTGGGAATGGGGATCTCCTGGAGGCTGTTCAGCTTCAGCATACTGGATCAATTTTCAAAAAGCAAAGCAGGTGTTACATGTGGAAAAGGCAAGCCAGACTGAGAAGGGGTGAATCGACATCATTCCATGGAAAGCTGCTGGTCTAAGGGAGAAGGCTGGCTAGAAATCACCTGCATCCAGTATGACATCCAACAGCAGCGTATACTAAAGCAGGAAACCAACAAGTCAGCCCTTGAAGCTGGTGTTTAAACTACCTGGAAAACATCCCAGACATTAAACACTTGGAGCTGTTAGAATAAAGTCAGAATAAGAGAAATGACACTTGGGAAAGGAAGGAATGAACCCATTAATCTTCAGGCCTCAGGAAGTGCTATTTAAAAACCTTCAAGTGGGGAAGAATTTCAAATTTAGCCAGAGCATCATGAAACACTTCACCTGAGGTGTTTGGGTTTCCTTCTTTGCTTCACTGGCAGTCCTGGTTTCCACCTGTCTGGCCCAGAAACATGGAAATTCTGGGTGTTTTGCTTTGTGGCCCTGCTCCTTCCTCCACTGAGGTATGAAAGGATCTGTTGTCCTCATCTTTGCTTCAAAGGCAACAGCATTTTGAAGGGACAGAAGCCAATGCCTGCACCCAGGAGCTGGAGGAAGGTGTGTGTATTTCTCAGAGACTGACTGTTACCCTGTTTTCCACCCAGGCTCAATTCCAATTGCAGAGTGCTCAGAGACAGATTCGGTTAGTAGAACTGTGGAACTCCTCGCTGCAAGACATTATGGCTGCTGCTCAAGGTTGACATGAAGTCAGTGGGAGACCAGATCATTTTGTGACAGTGAAGGTCGGTGTTGGTAAGAGGGCAGATATAAGCTACAAGCAAATTCAGGAACACCTTCAGGAGGTCCAACTGAACTTGACAAAAACACCTTGGGGAAGGATTGGTCCAGTGAGTGGATCCATTCCCCAACCTGTGGGGACCCCATTTGTCAGCACAAAATCAGCCAACAATCCCCACTTCACCCTGCACCCAGTTGTACAAAGCCTTATATGAGATTTATTCAGGACTTCACCTCATATTAACCCCATGTTCTTTCAAGGAAATGTGACAGGGACCCAGAGTCCCCCAGAGGCCAGGACACGGTTCATAAGCGTGGAATCGCATGACCAATTACAACAGAAAGGCTAAAAGAAACCTAAACGGAAGGGTCAGCACCAGCCCCAAACTACTAGGACATATCCATGTCCTTGCACAGTGCAGAGGAGACGTGAAGGGAAGTTTGATGGCCCCGGGAAGTGTAATTAGCTTGCAGTGATGAGTGGGAGACTGGGAATAATATTAGTGCAGCATATATCATCTTTTAAACAAGTCCTGTTTCCTAATAACAGGCTCCCATGACCTGTGCCCTGAACATAAACCTCCCCCTTTGCCTTCTTATCCACTCATCTCCAGGGTTTTTGCATCGCTGGGTGAAAGGGAAAGTTGTTTTGTTGGTTAGAAAGCCCTCTCAGTCCTTAGGAAATGCAGATGGATAGATCTGGAAAGGACCTTGAGAGGTTGTTCAGATCATTTCCCTGCCCCAAGCGGGGAGAATCATGGAATCAGAGAATTGTCAGAGTTGGAAGGGACCTCTAGACATCACCCAGTCCAACTCCCCTGCTAAAGCAGGGTTGCCCAGAGCACATCACTCTGGGCTGTATCCAGGTAGGACTTGAAGGTGTCCAGAGAAGGGGACTCCACACCCTCCCTGGGCAGCCTCTGTCAGGGCTCTGACACCGTCACCAAAAAGAGTTTTTTCCTCATATTTGAATGGAACTTCCTGTGTTCCAGCTTGTGCCCATTGCCCCTCGTCCTGTCACTGGGAACCACTGAGAAGAGTCCAACTCCATCCTCCTTCAACCCACCCTTTAGATACTTGTAAGCATTGGTAAGGTCTCCCCTCAGCCTTCTCTTCTCCAGGGTAAGAGTTCCAGCTCTTTAGAAACAACACATAAATCAGTGCTGGCAGCATGTAGGTGATGGTCTCATCTCGTATCACACCTACACTGTGTACAACACCTTGTGCCTCATCTGGGTTTTCTCTGCCATAGACAGAATCATCCTCTGGTCCCAGTTCAGCCCCATAGCTCTCTACGCCCCAGTGACCTTCTCCATCCCTTTGTTTTGCCTTTTCACCCCATGACACCCCATGAACCTTGTACCAGGGTTCTTCACCTCCATCCAAGTCCTTGTGGCATCTCCTGGAAAATCCTCCTTCCTCCATAAAGGTCTTTTCTTTTTTCAGTTCACTAGAGGCCCATGCATATCTACGAGGATTTTTTGGCTCAGTGGGACTCATCCTGCCCAAACCTATGCCCACAAACAAATGGGTGAGTGGGTGCAGAGCACGAGTACAGCTCTGAGCCTGACTCTATCTTTCTACTGGCTCCAGTACAGCCCTTCCCACGCAGCTGAAACTAAGTCAACTCTTTAATTATGCCAGGTTTCCCCCAAAAGGGACAATTTTCTAGGGAATGGGCTTAAATATATGTTTAAAGTGTCTCTTGAAGCAAGCATTTATAGCAAGGCAGGCTGCGTGGTGGGGACAGAGAGACTTCCAAGCAGTGTTGGAGGGGTATCTGAGGGGATGGAACGGGATGGGATGGGATGAGGACAGGGTGGGTTCTCGGCAGTGCTGGGGGAAAGGCAATCAGCCCCTTGCTCAGCCTGACCTGTGAAAGGGATAAAGGGAGAGCCATGGGTCAAGCCCTGCTGTAAACTATGCAAATACACCAAAAATAGATCCAGTTTCCTGCCAGAGCCCATTTGTTTTAAGGGCTTGAGTCAGGTCCTGGTGCTGAGGTCCCCATGAAGCCAAGAGGAGCAGAGGATGTGCTCTTGCACATAAGAGCGGTCCTTGGCATGCTGATGTCCAGGCTGACCACCAGTTTTTCTCCAAGGCAGAGCCCCTGCCACCTTGGTGGACCCCAAAAGGTGGGTGTCCAAGATTTTCTGGGGTTCAGGACACCTCACCTCCTCCTTGTTGATGAGCCAGTTCCTTGCCATGCCTCCCTTTGATCTGCTGCATCTCCTTGGGAGGTGAGTCCTGTTGAAACAGCAGGTCTCTTGCAGCAGGATTAGAGACTGGGGAAGGGTTTCTCACCAGAGGGCTCATTCAAGAAGGGAAATTCCTTAATCATAGAATTGTTCGGGTTGGAAGGGACCTTCAAGATCACCCAGTTTCAATGCCGTTCCCTGGGCAGAGACACCTCCCACTAGACCAGGTTGCTCAAAGCCAAATCCAACATGGTCTGGAGTTCCTCCAGGAATGTGGCAGCCACAGCTTCTCTGGGCAACCTGAGCCAGGGTCTCACCATCCTCACAGGAAAAGGCTTTCTCCTAATATCTCATCAAAATCTCTTCCCGGCCATGGGGAAAAGGTCTGGAGAGCTAATTATAGACTAGTGCATCAGAGCCATCAATAATTTAGGAATCTCTGAAACTGGAGATGAGATGCAGGATGGCACTTGCTCAGCGGCTGAAGCACCCAATGCTGCTTTGTCCTTGAAGTCTGGGTGGCCAACCCCTGGGTGAACATGGGAAATGCAGCACTATTATGAGTGCTTTTCAAGAGGCAGACACCAAACTCAGGCTCCTCGTCCTTTCTCCTGCTTGATGGACAATAAGATGGCAGGATCCCTGCTTCTCTCAAGGCTTCGAGCCACCAGGGTTCAGCTTGCTGCTAGTCTCTACATCCCAAAAAAGACCCAAGTCTCATTTATCATCTCTTCCCACAGTCAGCTCTGTGCTTTTTTTACTCTGAGTAAGGTTTCAAGCTTGATGGAAGAGGATTTTATTTGTAAGGTTGGGATTAAGGTATCTGTTTAGAACTGTGCATTTTTCAGCGCTGGAGAAAATGCTCCACTCTTACCATCCTTGAGAAGTTGGGATGAGGCTGTCACACCTTTCTGAGCATCCATTAAATTGAGAGAGAGAGCAGGGAGAAGGAAAATGGACAGGTAAAAACCTGAAGCTGAGCAGTGTAGCACAGGGAGGGGCATCTCATGCTAAACTAGGAATTCAACCCCTTCCTTGGACACATTTCCCACCACCTGAACATAGAATCATAGGATGGTTTGGGTTGGAAGGGACCTTAGGGATCATTGAGCTCCAACCCCCTGCTCTGGGAAGAGGCATCTCCCATTAGACCAGGTTGCTGACACACTCAGGTGTGCACCAACATTTTCAAGTACTCAGAAAGTATGTAGAGGAGGCTGAATTCAGGTTCCTAATACCACAGAAGAGAGGGCAGGGAGAAATCCCACCCCCAAGGACATCACTCTCACAGCCCTCAGTACAATCAAAATTCGAGCTGAAACTCCCACTGGGCTTAAAACCACCATCCCACAGGGCACCGGTCCCTTGTGCTGACTGCACCAAGACGTCTCTCCAAAAATTAGGGTCCTGAGGGACCTGAATTACTGGAGTTGCTCTGAGCAGACTCAGATGTGGCTGGGACCAGCTCCAAAAGGAGGGTGGTTGTGTAGAATGGGATGCTGCTATAGTGGCACTTCCCAGCAGCTCTCAGCTGAGGCTCTGGCTCCCTCTCCTGACATCTTTTTCTGGCCAAGACATCCTCCCAAAAGCCGGGAGCTGCTTATCACCCACCAGGTCTGGGCCACAAGCATGAACGAAGTCATCGAGTGGCTCAGGCGTTATTCGAAATCCAGTTTTGACAGAACATTGATGGAAATATTTGATGGAATTAATCGGGTGCAAAGTGCTTCTGCAAAACCTCCTCCAGAAAGTTATTAATATAGAAAATGTATTAATCTTGCTGAACCAAACCAAAACATCCCCAGGCCCATGCCAAGCATGACCACTGGCAGCGTGTACAGGGTACACAACTTTCCCCAGATGTATCATGAGCTTACCCCATGCCCATCTCATTCCAGAGCTCTCCTGGGAGAGTTCTTCTTGCTTCTCTAAGCCCTGTTGGCCAGAAGTCTCTCCAAGGTTGGTTTTTACAGCCCCCTAAGCCCACTAATATCCACTTTGAGGGCCAGGGCACCTCTGGCTCATCCTTGGGACCTTCATGATGAGGAAAGGGAAACCAGGAGGACAAGCTGGAGAGGGGAACACCCCTGAGCCAAACCTGGGGACTGAGTGGACAGGTGTCCTTGGTACCCCTGAGGGATTTTCAGGTCAGGGGGTGATGCTATCACAGGGAAGAATGGATTTAAGTGGGTATTAATAGACCACAGGAGCAAGGAGAACCTTCTGGCAAACAAGGATAATGCTGCTTACAAAGCTGTGCTTGATTCCTTCTTGGGATGCCAGCAGCATCGCTCTTGGGGTGCCAGCAGCAGCACAAGGACTTGGCAACGGGACCCCCTAACCTCCTTCTCCTGGCTGTCCTCTGCCCCTGCTCCAGTTCTTCTGCTGGGCTCCCACCAGTAGATGGCAAAATAAGTCCACATTTTGGGGTGAGAGCTGCTCTGAGCCCCAAGGAGACAGGACTGTGGCTGGGAAGGGCTTCTCTGATGTCTACTATGGGGTTCAGTTCACCCTGGGGCATCTACCTCTTGCTCATTCCAGTTGTTCCTGCCCAAAAATTTCTACGAACTCAGCATTTTTTTCTCTCTCTAGTTCTCTGGCTCAAATCAATCACGGGATGCTGGGGGAGCGCTGATGAGCAGACAGACAAATGGATGGGCATAGAATCCTTCATTTTCTTAGAAGTGGACTAAAAAATGTCTCCAGTACAGAAGTTTGGGAGCTTGGAAGGAACAAGAAGGAAGGGCCAGATTTCCAGTCCTCTAGAAAATAACTGAAA
>VXBW01007089.1:8593-79620 GCA_013400375.1 Thinocorus orbignyianus
ATCTAACCTTCAGTTTCAAATGATACTAACAAGCCTTTTTGTTTTCCATTGATCCTCCGAGATATGACTGTCCTACTAAGTAAAACAATTAAGGACATTTCTCTCAGGCCAAATGACACGGTTTGGCTGATGCTCGTATATCTAAGCTCTCTTTCCCGTGAAACAAAGTCTCTACTTTCAAATTACCAGTGGGAATAATTTCTGAGAAATGTGATCCTCAAACAGTGCCAGACCACGCTCCGGGGCTGTGCTAATTAGCACACACCAAGAGCATGCCGGAGCTGTGCTAGCCATTAAGCAGTACAGACACTTGGAGGTCAGCACCCAAGCCTGTACCCTGACACTGTTTTTTCCCTGGCTGATCTTATACACCACTGGGGCTCTAACGTGACTGATAACAAAGCAAGGTAATGAAGAAACTATCTGTGGGCAAAAAACAACATCTCAGGGATAAGAAAATTCTTTATCCCCTCAGTTGGCTAACAGAAATCATCAGAATCAATGTGAAGATGTTATGTTCTTTGGACAAGCAGGTTGACCATCCTAAAGGATCCCAGGGTGCATGTTTTCCTCTCCAGGGCTCATAAGCATTGGGAAGCCCACCCAGCATTCACAGAATTACCTAGCAGCAGTCGGCAATGGTCTTCTGGGTGCTGATTTATTTGATACTTTTATTGCTCTGAAGGCAGGAGAAGCTATGCTTACAGCAGTTGTATAGATAACTTGAGGTCAGATATAGCCTTGGAGTGTGCAGCTTCATTCTAATGTTGAGCTTTACAGAATAGAGAATGTTACAATATATGTACTTCTTGTGGTTTATCCTTGGCCAGCAGCTAGGCACCCACACAGCCGCTCACTCATTTCCTTGTGCCACAGAAACGGAAAAACAAAATGAAAAAAGCTGTGGGTCAGGATAAAGACTTAGTAAGTAAAGGGAGGAAAGTGGAAAAAAGAGAAGAGAAGAGAAGAGAAGAGAAGAGAAGAGAAGAGAAGAGAAGAGAAGAGAAGAGAAGAGAAGAGAAGAAAAGAAAAGAAAAGAAAAGAAAAGAAAAGAAAAGAAAAGAAAAGAAAAGAAAAGAAAAGAAAAGAAAAGAAAAGAAAAAAGGAAACCCAAATGAGTGGTGCAAAGGCAATCATTCACCACCTCTCACAAGCAAACTGATGCCCAGTCAGTCTCTGAGCAATGGCTCCTTGGAAAGACAACATCCCCTCACTACCAAATTTTATTGCCGAGCGTGACGTCATATGGCATGGAATATCCCTCTGGACAGTTCAGGTCAGCTGTGTCCCTTCCTCTGTCCTTTCCCCACTTGTTGCGCACTCCCAGCTTACCCACTGTAGTGTGAGAAAAAGAGAGACCCTTGACTCTGTGCCAGCATAGAGTAAATTTTTATGTTTCTCATTGAGTAAACAAAAGGATCCAAAGATTTTAAAGAATCTTTTCCTGACATTTTCAGCTCCCTAAGCCCTAGGGATCACATTTTGCAGTTGTAGCACTCCCTTCTCTTCATAGAACCATAGGATGGTTAGAGTTGGAAGGGACCTTAAAGATCAAGTTCCAACCTCCCTGCCATGGACAGGGACACCTCCCACTAGACCAGGTTGCTCAAAGCCCCANTGATCATCTTTGTGGCCCTCTGCTGGACCCGTTCCAACAGTTCTATGTCTTTTCTATGTTGAGGATTCCAAAGCTGGACACAGTACTCCAGGTGGGGCCTCACGAGTGCAGAGTAGAGGGGGAGAATCACCTCCTGTGACCTGCTGGCCACTCTTCTTTTGGTGCAGCCCACTCTTCCTGTTCTTGTCTAATCACAAGACTGACATTTAATATTTCTTCTACAATGCTTCTAAAACTGAGCCATCAATTATCCCTATAACATGAAATAATTCATCAAACTAATCAGTTAAGTAACCTGATGGATCACTTGGTCAAAATAACTTGAATTCTGCTCTCCCTCAGATTGTTGCCTCCCTCTTCAGTTACTCCATACATTTTGCTGCTACAAAGTACCATATAGAAACGACAAATACCACCACATTATTACCCTTCATGATTTCATGGATCGATGGGATTTTTGCTTGCTCATTTTAGACACACAGCTTTATATCACCAAGAAACGGCAGGCACTCCAGGTAGTGCCCAAAGTTCACATTTTAAGGGATGACTTTTTATCAAAAAAGAGGTATATCTGAAAAGTCTCAGAATAGGTAACAGCAAGGGCATGTAAAGTCAGATATGCCTTTCAAAGAGGCTAGGACACCTGAATGAGAAAGTTTAAACTTAACTAGATTCGCAATGTACTTTAGGTTTTGCTGAACTTGTACAACTTTCATTCTGTGGCAATTTATACAGACATAGATTTGGAGAAGTGTTTCGCTGAGCCCTAGCTCCAGAGCAATTTGCACCGCTTTCTCTCTGGAAACAGAGATGATAATGAAGTGAATTTACTGTTCTCTATTCAAAGGCTGTTTAGTTCCTTGATTAGATTGTTTTAGTAATATAAATTGCCTATTGCTGGGGGAAAAAAAAATAGCCTAAACTTTTCAATCAGCTTTACCATGAGAACCAAGTCTGAGAAAATGTCATTTAAAAAAAAAAAAAACCAACAACAAAACAGAAACAAAAAAATGAATGTGCCTCTACAGCTCAGTCTGATAATAACCTCTTCTGTAAAATTATATGAACTCCGTGTTCTGGAACAATAGTATAAATGAGTTAATTGTAGATCTAAAAATTGTTTGCCAGCTGCCATCTATTCTGTTACCAACACCTGCTTCGGCTCATGCCCTCATTAATTAAAATGTGATGAGCAAGCAGACAAGTTCAAAACATAGTGCTGACAATGTCTGCACAGCTGACATGAAATCCGTATTTGTAGTCCTCATCCAAAACTAGGAAGTAGTGTATCTGTAATTCAATGAGGGGATGCTTTGGTTGGTTTTGGGTTGGATTTTTTTTTCTTCCTTCAAAACTGCTACAGCAGAGGCTACATTTTGGTTGTGGTAAATTGAGTGTAGAAATCATGGGCTTTCTAGAACATAAAAGCAACAACTTAAAATTTTTACCTATGAAGTAACACTAGGTAGCCATTCCAAACATTATTTGGTCATTTGAAAGTTAAACGTAGGTTGGAAATATTTAAGATGTTATCAGTTTTCATCACTGTCCTTTCTTTCACATCAGAACTAACAACAGCTGAAGCATATAATAACTGGATAGTATCTCTTTTAAGAATTTTTACTTCTCTGAAGCATTTTTATTTTCTGCAGCAGAAGCCACTAGACCCCCAGGATATTAAGTCCCAGCTATTTTTCAGAGTTGCTTAAGCTAGTTGGAAACATGTCAAAACTGTGAATGTCACTCTGCTCAGTCTGAAACTTCTCAGAGCATGTAGCAGACGCACACCACCTTTTTCCTAGAGATCCAAAAGCATCCAAGCTAGTCCAATAGGTAACAGGACTCTGCCTGGATTCTCCAAAGAAGCCCCAGGTTTAAGACATCAATAGAAATATAAGTAATCTGGCAAAAATGGCCAGCAGTCTGTACTTCTTTCACATAATTGCCTACTATTTGGTGCATTCACCCACAAAATGGAAGGTCTTGTCCTGATGGAGAACTGTATACTACATTCTGGAGGAGAAACTGAAGAAGTACGTTGTGCTACAATAAAAATATTCTGCACTGCCATTTGATGATGAGACAGAGGAACAACCATCATGGGAGCAGAGAAAGACCAGGCTGGAGGTAGCCTATTAGTTAAGAAACCCTTAGCTGTTCTTCTGCTTACTAAGTACCAGCTATCTCTGCTTTTAAATGTAATTAATTGATCTAATTGCACTCTGACTGATTGTTCTCAATTTGTATTTAGTTTTGAAGATTTTTGCCTCTACTTTAAAAAGCAAATATTTTGCTTTTATAGGTTCATATTCTAGCCTTTACTGAGCTTTGAAAATAAGTAAGTTGTAATCAGAAGTGTGGTCTTAGAACAATTTGATTTAAGAAGATGTGACAAGATAAGCATTTTCCCAAGCCTAAACGTCTAGAAGAAAATGCCAGCCTTTTTAACACCTAGTTTCTCCTTCTTGTGATGTTGCAAGAAAATGTTTGCTAATGAGCACATAAAACAGAAAAAGACAGCGAAATTAAGCGAGCAACCTGAATAAAATAATTGTTAAAGCGATCCCAACAGAGATGTTCTCCAGAAGCATTTTGCCTTGTTTTTAATGTAAACCTTCTGAATATTAATTCGACTATGTATCATGAAGTTAAATTAAATTATTCTGTACTGTACCTACTATTTGAGACATTTTGTTTTTGAAATTAAGTTGGGTTTAGATCTTTTTCTTTGTTTTTTTTTTTCTAGCTTTTCATTAGTGTTTTGATTTTTTTCCCCAGACTGATGGAAGGAAAAAAAAATCTCAATTGTAAAAGTGAGAGAAAGGGAAAGCAACTAACTGACCTTTTCTAGCACACAACCTAGACCTAGTTTTATTACTTCATTTGTTTTCCTACCCCACATTCTGGACTCATCCAGCCTTAATGTGCATGTGAAGTGGAGATGACTATATAGTGTTTATCTCACTTCATATCCTGGTGTGTCCTACACTAAATACTGCTGATTAAGAGATAGACAGTCCCCACCTGAGATCCAATTCATATTGTTCAGAAATCTCCTCAAAATGCATTTTAAGCTGATTTCCACAATGAATCTCCATGTTGACTGGCACCTAACTGTTCACCACAGCAGGAGATATGCACAGGAAAACAACTCCTGGCATGGATTCCCTGTAGAAAGAAACAGTTATTCTTTCCTGTTGTTTAATGATGGATTTAGAGCTTCTTCCTCCTTTAAATTTGCAGCCTTCAGATATTTACAGTTCTCCTTCCCTTTCTCTGTTTTTACTCACATGGCCTGTACACAAACAAAAATAAGTGAAATTCAGGTTTCCTCGGTGGTCTTTAAGCCTTTTGATTGCCAATACCAAGACCACGTATTACTTTACTTTACTTTATTCTTTGAATTTCTTACAATTTATAAATCTGTCTGCTAGTGTGTTCTTCACAGTCATAGTAATTGTGCTGCATTTTCAGATTTAATATTGCTCCAAAGGGGAGGCATGAAATTTTTTCAACGGTAGCTGAAAATACAATGGTGTTATTAGTTTTCATACACACTTTAAAAATTGTATTCTACACCCACAATGCAGAGGAAAGGTCTATTACAGCAAACAGATGAGTAAAGATGCACCAGGAAAATTGAAACTGCTGTCTGCATATATTAAGTGCTAACAACATTGCCAGCTTCTGTTTAACAAATAGAATCCTCATGTAAAATTAGACAGAAAAAGACAGCGAAATTAAGCATATGCCTAAAGTCGTTTGATTCCATTACTGTAAAAGCCCATTAGAAAATAATTACATCACTACACTTACTGCTGTTGGTGTGTAACCATATTGTTACAGGTGAAATTGGAACTGAAAAGTTTTTTAGAAGGTATTTTAATTCAGGGACAATTATGACACAGCCCACCAATTAACTGCATGTTTGGAGGGTACGTAAGAGGAACAGACTTGAGCCTCAAAGCATCTCACATTATTTGCAAAAGGCAAAAGCTAATCAGGTGAGGCCAGAGGTACTTGAGCAATTAAAGCATCATTTCATAGATTTAATTTGGAGCACTTCACCTAATTTAAAGAGAAATTATATTTCAGAAAATGCCCTCTTGAGTTGCTATGAAAGAAGCAGAGCTGAGGTGCCTTGCGTAATGGATCCTGCCCTTGCAGATCCAAAGACATACTGAGGAGTTCTTAGCCTTCAGAGAACCCAGAGCTTAATCTGAACATGATAAAACATCTACATGTCGTGGAAAAGGCTGCAAGACCCTGCCTGACCAAACGCTATTTCATCCAGTGCAAATTCAGTGGTTTCTGATCCATCCTCCCTCTTCTTCAGATGAAATCTACCCAGTTCAGTTTCCTGGATATTTTTCCAGTGAAACTCTCGCCCAGGTTGTCCACGGAGGATGGAGATGGCCTGTCCCTGGAAACGTTCAAGGTCAAGTTGGAGGGGACTCTGAGCAACCTGATCTGCTTGAAGATGTCCCTGCTCATTGCGGGGAAGTTGGCTAAATGACCTTTAAAGGTCTGCTCTAACCCAAACTACACTATGATTCTATACCAGAACA
This sequence comes from Thinocorus orbignyianus, assembly GCA_013400375.1. NCBI lineage: Eukaryota > Metazoa > Chordata > Aves > Ciconiiformes > Thinocoridae > Thinocorus > Thinocorus orbignyianus. Next base: position 14,780 of record VXBW01007089.1, read on the forward strand.
ACCAGCCTTGTACAGGGATGCATATTCTTTAGGAAGGGCACCAAGGCTGTAGGGAAGGTACCGCTGCCGTGCCATGTTCTGTCACCAGCTTCACTGGTTGTTTTTAGGGTGGTTCACTTCAGAACACTACAACCAAAAATAACAGTGTTTTTGGACAGACTGGTTCCTATTCAATATCTTCTCATTTGCGTCTCTACAAATTCTGGCTAACTTTATAGATGCCACTTAGCATACATTAGCATCAAACGAGGCAAGTGAGAGACAGGGGGGATGAGGCTCATTAAATTTATATCTAATTTTATGTGGAAGAATTGTAAGGGTGTGTACTGAGTCTGGTTGGGATGGAGACAACTTGCTTCATAGCAGCCCATTTTGGATTTGTGACTAAACCAGACACGCCAGATTTGACTCTAGTTTAGTTGTCTACTGTTGGTGTAGTTAGAGATGACTGGAAAAGGGAGCAAGACACTTTTCCAGATCCCCCTTTTCTCACAGATTTTACTGTTTCCATTTGAACTAGAACCTGGTACGTTTTTCTCAACATATAGACAACAAGTATAGACAATAATACAAGCTTTGCCTATTCTCAATGTTTTAAGCACTTCTTCCTACTTCACTTAAAATGAAAGGCTGGAATTTTGCCCTGGAGTTTTCCATTTCCTTCTTTTAAAACAATTTTTCCCCTAGTGAATCTGCAGCATTTATTAGCCAAGTAGCAATCCTGCCTGGGAGCCAGGCATTTGTGCGGGAGAAACTTGAGCCATGTCAGGTTTTCAGCTGGATCTCAACATGTTTAATTCCTTGTTGACCTGCTTCCATTTTTCTCTGTTTTATACATTCATGCCATTTAAAAGCTGCATGGCAAGATTTCATCTGTTGCTTTCTTCCAATGCCTTCCTCACCAAAACAGGCAATGTAGATTTTAGAACAGCTTCTTCAGAGTGACTTCCTGCAGTTTTGTACATGTAGGAGCATGTGCAGATGCAAAAGCAATGTAATCAGGTCAAAGTAATCCTTAAAATTCAACCATATTAAATATTAGTATTGAGCTAGCGTCCACTTTTCCTTTTTCTACCCTTCTTATTCCTGCCTTATATGTTTGGGTTATAAACACTGCAAGGCAGGATATGTTTATGCCTAAATACATACATTTACTGTCTTTAACGACAAGGCTCCTATTTTGACTAGGGCCTCTGGGAAGTGAATTGCAAGTTAATAAAGATGACAAGGAACGCGGGCAATGAGGAATAGCCATCCTGCTTGTTTGTCACCCTAGAGGGAGAGAGTTTGCATTCTTCAGAGTGCTTGTAACCTATCATGAGTGGTAGTTCTCCTTGATTAATTTTTACTGTACGCTACAGAGAAGCAGTGCAATTCCCTTCATTACTGACCTTGTTGATAACATACAGTGATAAGAGATAGAGACAAGGTCAGCATGACCCCTGCCACGTTGCTGTGGTCACAGCTCAACACCTGGAAACCTATTAACATTGCCAATCTTTTTGAATCATGAATCATTTCACCAGGCAACGTTTTTCTGCGTTGAACAATTACAATTAATAACTTCCAAGATCATGGCAAAGAAATCTATCTTGCTTCCTTGGTGGAAACACTACAATAAACAAAGCATATTTTAAAGACCTGAACTTGAACAAGAGTGGATTAAAAACAAAAATGTGCTCAGTGGAGACACGAAAAACACCAGCTGATGTAGTTGGTACAGCTATGTAAAACAGAAGGATTGGCTGCCTTCCAACCATCACTCTTAGAAATAACCGTACAGCTCACATTGTCACAGAATGATCATCCTGTGGAAATCAGTTCTAATAGTTCCTATCAAAAGTCACTCAGGCTGCTGCTTTTAAATCTCAAACAATAATGGCATAACAAATACCTTGGGTCTGTGATGTTTGAAGCATTCATCTTTTGACATCCCTTCTACAAAACTGAATGAGTCAATATTTATCTCTTTTGTAGCCTCTTCTGAAACTCTACATTTTAAATACGATGGCAGATTTTCATCCAGAGCTAGGATTCCTCAGCATCTTCTGGCAGAAGTGCAAGCATGGTCTACCAGAAGAATATCTAATTATATTCATCTTCAAATGGTCTTAGCCATAATGCTGAAACTGTGGGCTATCAAAATTCATTGTGTGGATGTGCAGATGGGCATAGATGCACAGCACACACCAGCAGTGTTGCATCAGGCAAATGACCCCCAGAGCTGTAACATCTTCTATATGCCAAAGAGTTCCTTGTGTTATCTGAACTGAAGATTAAACCGTCTCTAAGCTGTGGAGAATAAAATGCCACATCTGAGAAACTGAGATGGATTCTAGCATAGGAAGAAAATTATGTCTACACAGAGAACAATCTAATGAGGATGTGTTACGGCAGAAATGAATATTTCCAGGTTAGTTAAGCACCATAAGGAAATAGTATGCAGAGTATTAGCACAAGCTTTTTTACTGGTCACAGTTCACAAAAAAAATCTGAGGTCTCATTTCCTTCTGCAGGTCATAAATTATTAAATCCAGTGACACCTTTTTTTCTTATCACCACCCAAAACTCAAACCACGAGAACTTTCCAGAGACTCAAAACTCTGGAATTTTGAATTTCTGAAACCCATAAATGATAGTGGGTTTGGGGTTTTTTTGCTTTGCCAAAAAAGGTTCACACCAAAACTGGTGTATTATTATATCAGGTGCTATACCCAGCTGTGGCAACAATTCCTGTCTAAAAGAGATCGGTGTCTAAACAGCTAAGAAAGATGTAGCAATTTCATAATGATCTGTCAGTAAAATTGTTTGAAGTTTGTCAAATATGCCTGATATTATACAGGGTATTTTTTCAAGTACCTGTTAAGTGTCTGACTTTTCTCAGGTAATGAATAATTTGTTGAATTAATACTTTAGTAAACCGAATGTGGACTTGTAAATGAAAAAAAAAAAAATAAATAGATAAATATCTGCCATTTAGCTGCCTGGAAATCATGCTTGCTTTATGCCCAAGCCTTTGCACACTGAATCGCTGGGAACACTTTAAAAATGAATGACACTTTTGCAGTCATCAGAGTAGTTAAACAAGAAGCCAGACCCTTTCAGAAAAGCACACTGATTGGCTTTAGATCAGTTAGAGTAGATACAGCAAGAATGAGAAAAACATGAAAAAGCCAGACTAAAACAGAACAATTAACCTCTCTGCAGGAAAAAGGGCAGAAAAACTACCTAAGCCAACTGCAGATAGCTGTAATTAAGGGATTGTAACTGTCTTTGAAGCAGCTAAGTATACCACAAAAACGAAGACTAATCCATTTAGTCTAGCACCCTACCTCCCACTGGCCAAAGATGAAGTTTTATGGCCTGTGATATTCAGCAGATTAAGCTGAATAACCATAATGAACTCTCTTCATTTTCAGCTCTGTGAATACCACCAGGAAAGATGCATTATCTTCCCCACCTTCTGGTGGTGCCCTTAACATTGCCCTACCAGAACAAGAGGAAACCTGTGCCTAAATGAAGATTCAAAAGAAAATGCCTATGAGCAACTAGCTCCCAAATTATTCCCCACCCTCTTTCACCCTCTGACCTTGCAATGTCAGTGATCTACCTCTTTTTTCTCCTTCCCAGTGGTTAGAGATACCCATCCTTCTCTACATTCTTTCCTAAAACTTATTTAGCTTTTTATCTGATCAATAGGTTGTGTATTAAAACTACTTTATTCTTAGAAAGTATGCTTTACACGTACTAATTTTTCATGCAATATCATTTTCGCATCATTATAGCTATCATTACTTGACTATTAATTATTACCTAGAAGATACATTAGGGAACTAGTGAAAATGCATGCAGCCTCAACAGAACTGATATCACTTTATATGAAGAAAACAGCTAAATACAATGACAGGAAGCCTGGTGACTCTTCCAAAATCCAGGGGCATCCTTAGAGAAGGAAGATAATAACAGTAGATGAGCTGCTTCCATTACAATAGGTGGACCTTGTAGAATATTTTACTCTTCCTCTTGCTGGGTATCTGCAGTAAGGAGAACAGAGAGAATGGGACTGACATGAGAGTGGGCAAAATGCACATCACATCTTGTGAGCCTCTGCTGCTCAGCTCACTCTCAGGTGCAGCTGTCTCTTGGCACAGGCACTGTGCTGGCTGCTTTTTATAGGATGCTCCCTGTAAATCAGTGCCTGGTTTAAATGAAAAGTTAATGGCAATGAACATGCAATCCACCTCACCAAAGGTAGATAACTTCAAAAGGAGAAGAATCCCCCTCTGGAATTACTTGGTTATACACAGTTATGTTTGGCAATAACAGCTAGCTCTCTAGTGACTGTTAACAAGAGCTTAGACATCTAGACACCTACATTTAGGTAGCTAAATCTGACTCTTAATCCTACTCCTATTTCTCGAGGAACCAGACAGCTCAAAGGTAATTTGCATTGTGTCATTATTTGTATCTTTAACAATTCATTAAACTTAGCTGGCTCCCATAAAGAATCTCGGTCAAGTGAATACTCAAGTCATTCTTAAATTAGCTAAAACATCTTCATGGAAAACAAATCATTCAGTATCCCACTTTCTTCTCTACTCTTCAAATAGATGTAAAATAATAATAATTAAAACAACAGCAACAATAATAATATTATTATTTAAAAGTTTGTGTATTGCATTATTGTTTTAACCTTTTATTTAGAGTGCATGCTTTTATTAAAAAATTTAAAAATTAAGCAACAGGTATACATATCACATATTTCAACAATTTATTCAAGTGACTCCTCTACAAAGGCCATCATGTGAGGAAAAACTTCAGAGGTTTATAGATCAAACCCATAGAAAAGACCAACAGGTTATCCAATCTTCAGATACAATCTCCTGTACTCTACATTTAGCTTCATTGCATTGTTCCAGAGAAGCTTAATTTTATGTACTTAAACACCTTGTCTGAATTGAGGCAGTTTAAGCAGGTGATCTAGGGTACTATGAGTGACTTTTCATCATAGCAGTTCCAATTGCCTGACAATGTCTAAGTCATCCTCAATTTTTATCTACCAGAATGTTATAGGTATTTGAAGATCATTAGTAATAATGTTAAAGTTTTGGTCCCCATGAGAAGCATTCCTATTTAACTGACTCTGTCAATGATTACTGTTCATGATAGTGACCTATTTTTAAAACTTCTGTTTGACATGATTTGCACTGATGTTACTGAGAGCTAGTATTTTATTGCTCAAAGTCAGGCACCACTGAGTAAAACACTTACAGAAGTCTAAGTCTAGAACCCTGAGAAAAAAAACTGAAGCCCAGACCTGATAATATTTTGCCTAGGCCATGATTCAGGCCATGAGGTGATGTATTTTTTTTCTATGGCCTAAGAAAGTGTTCTTCAAATTAATGCTGCAAACTGCAGTGGTTCAGGACTTCATCCACAACAGGCATTTTTGTGTAGCAGAAATGATAAAACCACCTCAAGGCAATCACTTCATCATCACATACTAAGACTTCTCTACCTGTCCTTTGAATCTAAAGTTCAATGATGCAGATACCTCCCTTTTACATACCTTTCTGTAATACTAAAGGTTTTATTTTCTGACTCAGCAGTGAAGGGAAAAAGTGAATCATATTCAGGGGGAAAAAAGGTTGATTTTTCCTTGCAGTCTCATGGATAGCATGCAATAGAGAGGTATAGACTATTTCTAACATATCTATACACAGTAATTAGTATATCTATATTCATATTACCTTTAATGTGTATTTACACTCACAAGCAAAACAAGAAATATTCTGTGGCATAATGTTTATAAATGTCATCCTGATTCTACATTTTGGGTAATTAAGGTCAAAAGTAAATTACAATCTTTGTTCTTGAAAACTTATGAGTTGTTCATCACAAGACTAAAGTTGCCTTCCCACATAATGAGGCTGTGTGAAGAGAGCATCTTGAACTGTAAGCTAGCAAAGGCTCCTAGCCAAAAACAGAAATGTAACATAGTGATTGAACCAAATATCACAGAAGGAGCAGGACAAAAAAATTATTTTTTATGATCTCCACCTCCTGAATCAAGCCCTGAAATGGAATTTCACAGTACTGACTTAATTAAAGGAGACAACGCTGAAACGCACATGCATATTCAGAGGAAAGCAAATACCTGCTACAGTTTTCAAATGGCAGTGGGCTGGAAATGATGTTGTTGCTTACAAGTCATACTGAAGTAAAGGGCCTGTGGACTTCAGCAGGTGTCAGAAGAGCAGAGTGAGTGGAACCTCCTCTTGCCTTGAGTATCACAGCTAGAGTTGGACTTCAGCCTCAGCCAGCTTCATTTCCTCTTATTTATAGGCATTCAGATCCAAGACTCTTTGTGTTCCCGTCTGCAAACACTCCATCACAGGCACAGTTGTTAGTACAATTGTTATTAGCACTGAAGAACTGCATAACTTTAGCCATTCTAAGAAAAACCGGAAAATACACATGATTTCTGGAGCCACACATATATTTTCCGGCAGATTATTTTTTCCTTCCAAATATAGTGTTTCATCAGCAGCAAAAAAGAGCCTCTTGTTGAAACAAAGTGAGATATAATAAATAATGTTCTTCAAGAATATCTGAATTTCCCTTTCAAATGACTTCATTTTAACTTTTTAGGATGCCATAATCCATAATGAATAGTTGTTAAAGCCTAAAATTAGAATGAAATATTTAAGTGTAATCAAAAGTATACAGTTGTAACGGCCTGAAATTTACCTTTTACAAAATTTTAAGTCAGTAATTCTGTTGCATTGATTTTTTACTCCCATTTCAGAATAGACTGGCTTTTTTTCCCCAATTGACAAAATTTCCTGGGAAGTAGATCATCCAACTCCCCTATGGCTTTATTAGTTTTGTTAATCAGCCTTAAAAATAGATATGTGGAAATGTTTACAGCACTAAAGGTAGTGTAAAGCAGCATGCCTGCAATTGCAGTTTGTAGCAAGGGATAAATCATTGCTTGACACCTCAGTGGAATGTGGGATTTCACTTCAGTATCTCAGTGCTGCCTCCGCTGCACTGGTTATCCCAAAAAGATACTCCTCGAGCAGGGTCCTCCCATACATCGTCATTTTATATATGCTGCCATTGTGAGTACTCCCAGAAGATCACAGCCAGGAATATTTTATGTATCTATGTAGGATCATAAGAAACAAAAGAGGGTCACAATTCTCTACTTTGGCATACTAGGGGCAGTCATTTGCAGAAATACCTGTTAAGTGTTATGGTTCCAATCTGTCTTGATTTCTGCCCAGATATCTGCACATATATAAATGGATACCCGGGGGTAAAGGACTGGGGATAATTATATCCAGCTCAGACACCTCTAGGATGAGGCTGTGATACCACTTCCATACAGTTTTAATGGTAATGCACCAACAGCATTCTTCACTATATTTTGACTCAAAATGCACTAAGGATGCACTCAGAAAGGCACAAAAAAACCCACCCCAAAACTGTAAATAGAATAGAATAGAACAGAACTATTAAGACCATTGCAGACAGTTTTAAGAACCATTTGCTGCCTTCAGCTGGCTACACTTGGCTGAAGTGGGAATTCCTAGCCCTCTCCCAGGTGGTTTGTCTTTCAAAGCCATCTCTTTCTTCATGGAGCTCCTTCCTTCCAGTATAATAACTCAGTACTCTTGGGAATGTCATCATCTGTGTTCTGCAAGTGAGTAGCTGCTCACAGCACACTGAGAAGCTGCTGTAACTCTCTTTGTTAATGCAGGATTCTTTTCTGCTAATACAAAACTGGTTGCAAAAATACCTTGTGGCTACCACATCACCTTTGTTTGCTCACCAGACCTGTATCATGCCCAATTCACAAACCAAGACAAGGGCTCTCTTTTTTATGAGTGTTCTTAATGCCCATAGTTCTCCGGATTGCATCAAAGAGTTTCCTCTTAATGACAAGAAACCCTTCTCATATATGTCTTATCTGTTTTTTAAGGTTGCTGTGGTTTTCTTCACATTTACAGCTGGGACCATAAGGATGCTTAAGAAATTGTGAACTAAAATCAACATTTGAAATATAAATACATTGGAAACTCTAGTCATGTCTTTTTAAAATCTTTCTGAATAGACATGCCCCATTTCTAAGCAAAACATGTAAGGGCCAGATCAGATCACTAAGGCAGTTGATTCACATCATTTGAAAATCAGCCCTCCCATTCACAGGCTTTGCAGTCCCATGAAATAAAAATATAGAAGGTGCAAGACTTAGAGGAGATTAACCTTGCAATCTACTTTATAACCCTGATACTGTCTAATTCTGGGTTTACTGAATGTCTGAGATTAAAGCAATGAGAGTTGAATAGATTTCAGCACTTTTCAGAATCAACCTCAAATTCAGGATAGCCTCTGGCTCTTCCCAGCTCATCTGAACTAGGGAAGCTTCCCTTTGCCACTCCAATGATCTTCATCGTTCCTTCTGGTGAAGCTCCTTATCTTTTCCCATCTCTTCCCATGACATCCTTTTCTCCAGCCTTCATTATTCAAGATTCATATGTTAGATCCAGTACGAAAACTCAACTGCCTAGAAAAGATCCACAATACCTGTCATCCCTAAATTTCATGAGAAGCTAAGTTTCGACTTGCACAAGACCACATTTTTCTAAACACAAAACAAACACATCATTAAAATCAGTCCCCAATCCCAAAAGTTTGTAATCTAAAGAGTAAGAGGAAGGTGAAGGTATAATCTCATTAATACATTACCATCCCATCCACTGAACTCTAATACCTTCTGTATCAGGTCAACTTTCCTCTTGCTTCCAGCGTTTTGAGGAGAACAGATGTGGCTGGGCAGCAGGAGGCCAACTCAGGAGCTATTTTCCTACTCAAGATCCATAATAGTCTTTGGCTCTTCAGGGCTGTTTTTAGCAGTCGGGACAGCAGGTGTCTTTGAACGGCTCAGCACACCTTCTGCCATTTCACAGGCTGTGTTCAACCGTAATGTTGCCAAACCTGCAAATGAATTGCTGAAGTTAATCCCATACTTACCTTTTCACTAGTTGTGCAAGGGAACATAAAGGTGAAAATTCATACCTAAGGGAGAGAGAATGCGAATAGAGGGAAATCCTAGATTTATTCTGCTGGGGAGGAGGAGGATGTATTGCAGATGACAGAAAAGGATCAGATAATTCAGCTTTCAGCCTTATGTTAAAAACCAGAACAGCACTTCCTGCTGAAAAGTTTGCTGGGAGGGATCATTTCAGAGCTGCTGAGAGGGTTTCCTCAACAATCCAGGGCATGGAGGATATGACCATGCCACTGAAAGCTATGTGACCACAGCTGACACAGGCGCGTGTTAGATTTAGAGCAGCCCAATCAAGGACAGGTAATGAGATAGCTGCTGTAACAGCTGCACATAAACAGCAAGGGCACCCAGCAAGCTAAATCAATAGATGTCAAACTTTGTGCTACCACAGAAGTACCTGAAATTTTTAGTGTAAGTTTAACCCTTGTGTCTATGCTATGTGAAGGAAGAATAAGTCCCTCAATGCCAGCTTTGAAAAACCGCATTCCACCTACTTTAACTGATTAATAAAGTCTAATCCTTTAGATTTGTTGTCTTAATCCATTGAGGACAGCACCTCAGAAAAGGTAAGTTGCCCAGAAGAAGTGGAATTGTGCCATAGAGGTACCACTAGATGCTGAGAGTGTCAAGGGACCAGAGGAGAATCCCACCTCACAGTGACTATCTAGCCTTATAAACACATCCATAGGGCCTCACTCACACATCTTGTTTTATTCCTACCAAGTTACCTGTACTTTGTCTCGTTAATTCACTATCCATCCTTCCCCCTGTGAGAAAAGAAAATGTGAGAAGATAGACATAAAAGTTGTGCTGCACATATTTATGAGTAACCCTGCGTACATCTCTGGTGGTGTGTATTCATTTACAGGATGGGCATTCAGAACATTGGTATACATTTAGGGAAAAAAAAATCAGAAATAATTTCCATTGAGAATAATTTCCTTCATTCAACTGAAATATAAACCTTAGTAAGAGCTTTCAATAAGAAGATCTAAATTTTAATATTGCAGTATGTAAAAAGTTTCTTTTATCACTTTTAAATAGGTGCTACTATTCGGTTCCATTTATTTCTGCACTTCATTGCCTATGAAGAAAAAAGTAAATCACTGCACTCATTTTATCTTTTCTAAATACGATTTACTCAATTTTATTAATCATTATTATTCAACAGAGATATCTTAAAGGAACTTATATTAAACTCTGTTATGCAAAGCATTGGATATTCATATACCAAGTGAAAATGCTTGCCTTATGGCATAAATAAATAACAGACATATTAAAGTCTCATTTTACAGAACAGGAACTTCTACAGCAAAACTGCACCAAATGCCCAAGGACACAGAGGATGGCCAGAGCAGAGCTGACTTCAGGCTCTCAGATTCTGAGGATACATCTGCTGGGTTGAAGCAACTGAGGTCTTGATCCTTAGCCCTCCACAGCATGGTTTTATTTGGTTAACCACCACTTATTTTGTTTGAGTTACTCTCGGTTGAGAAAAGGGTAAATTCCTGAAGGGCCTCAGACAGACAAAACTGGTGGTGTGAACATTCCTCATCAGTTGTAGCAGAAGTCAAGGGGTGCTTTCCTCCATCTGTGACCCACCCCTAACAGTTTGCCATTGCCCTGTGACCACCCAGGGTCTCTCAGCAGAGGCAGCAATGGAAAGCTGAGAGCTGCCCACCAGCTCCAAGGGGCCATGTCAACAGGAGGAACTCCCCCCAGGGCAAAATCAAACAAGTAGGTACACAGCACATTCTCTGGCTCCTTAATGTCACCTGTTTGACTTTCCTGAAATATTCTCTGAGAGGTTTTTTCTAACAATCGGCCATTTCCTAGTTTCAAAAGGCAGTGGATAATTAATGTCTGAGTTTCTAAACTGTAGTTCTGGTGGTGCCTGCTTCCATGAAGCAGCAAGTTTCATGCTCTGCTGTACATTCCCTTTGTTATTCTTTTTAGGAGCAAAATGTCTCCCATATAGATACAAGATATGGCCAGTATCTGAAGATAGTATTAAGCAGCACTTGCAGAAATAACCTTCAAGCCAGAAACATAGCCATAGGACTCTTCTTTTTCATTGCATCTGTCCTTTACGAGAAGTCTATAAACTGTTTCACATGCATCTGCACTAACTAGATTTTTGGGATACAGTCAAAACAATACTGGGTTTCTCATTCTCTATAGATGAGTTTAAGTTTGTGTTCCACAGAAAATATCTGTCTGGTTTTATCTTCTGTAACACTGTGCTATCTGAAATCTTGTCCCTTGGGGTTTTGACTAAACCTGTCAATGGAACACAAATATTTACATCATCTTTTTCTCTGCTGCCAAACAACTGCAAAAAGAGAAACCTCATGTATTTATTTTTCTCTTATTAACTGTATTCTACTCAGGTTTGTGAGTTGTAGGTGATTAGAGCACAGTATCTCTTTCCCAAAAGCCCACAGCATAGAAAGAACAACTGCTTATTCCCTACTTTTCCCTTCTTGTAAAGCACCTTGTAAATTTAAATAAAGTTGCAAGAAAGTTTTTGATAGCAATTGACTCCTTCAAGTTGCTACACTACAGTCATGGGTTTTTTCAACCCTGAGATGTTCTTTCCTGTCACTGTGGGGAAATAGCCAATTTTAAGCAGCACAGTAAATCTTTCTCCTGATCTCATAGACGTAACATACTGTGCAGACCACCTCCGTAGTGCCAGAGATCAGCAAACACCAAGCACCTCTCTAAAAACTGTAGTTAAGGACGGGCAAAACAATGGCAAATTTTGAACTTCTGTAAAGTCCTGTGAAGCTGTTGCTTAAGACACCCATCAATAACGGAAGGAGACCTTCCTTCAGCTCCAATACGCACAAGCTCACTCCTTTTCTATAGGACATACTGTTTTATTTATGACCAATAAACAAACACTGTGGCTGTTTCGGTTGTGTTTGCCACATTGCCATCATTGATGGCATCATCACTGCCTTTGCCACAGCTACCACCCACTCCAGGGTGAGCAGAAAGAAAAGCACAGTGATGTGCTGTCCGGTTAAAACAGATCTGGTGCCACACAACAGCACAGCACTTTTATTTTCATAGAATCATGGAATGGTTCGGGTTGGAAGAGACCTTTAAAGATCATCTAGCCACAGACAGGAACATATTTTGCTAGATCAGGGTGCTCATTGCCCCATCTCACCTGACCGTGAATGTTTCCAGAGATGAGGTGTTTGCCACCTCGCTGGGCAACCTGGGCCAGTGTCTTACCACCATCATGCTAAAAATTTCTTCCTTATATCTAATCTAAAATTACCGTCTTTCAGTTTAAAACCATTGCCCCTTTTCCTGTCACTAATCAACTAATTTTCATGATTGTGACTGCCCAAATCAGGGAAAGAAGATTAATTCAGTACCATGCAGTGAAAAACCTCAGTGTGAAGTAAATGGTAAACCTATAAGGAATACAGCTACAACACATATGCAATGAAAATTGATGAAGTTGTATCTCACACAATTGGGAAAGTCACCTCAGAAGGATTTAATCAGTCTAGCCTTTTTTCGGCTAAAACTATGGTGACTGCATGTAAAACAGGGAAAATGTTATTTCTTTTACTGCTGAGGAACAAGAGAAGGTGAGCGGACTACTCAAAAGTTACAAGAGAAATGAAGATACCTACTTGGTTGAATAATCCCTTCCTCATTAATACAGGTCTCAGAACTCCTCACCTTTCAGTGTTTTATTCAGTCCTCATCCACTGCCTGTTTGACAGAACATCTACCATTTCCTTTACGCACCTAATCTGCAGTCAAAACATTCTCAACATGCAGGAGTTATTTGCTGTATCTAAACAACATTGAAGAAGGATGTAAAAATGACCTTGTTTCCTACCTGACCTCAGAAGACAGAAGCTGTTATCCTGCATCAAGATAAGGCACATTTAATCCCAAATGCCACCTCTGACAACGGCCATTGTCAGGGGCTGAAAAGGACGTGAGTACAAAATCCTTCACCAGACTCAAATGAGATGCTTCTGACCGAACATTGACTATATATTACTAATCCTGCAGCATGAGGTTCAACATCACTTTGACATCAATCTAGCACATCTAAACATTTTCCCCAGAAAGATTTTATACCACTTTCCAAACCATAATATGCAAGTACTTCTTAGTGGTCCAGTAAGTGAAGCAATCCATGTCTTCCACCCTTTTTTCATAAAGAGGTGCATACAAGCAGTGAGGTTCTGGATTCTGGTTGGTAATTTTTACAGTGATTTCCTTGTTATGCACCAGGAAGAAAAGCAACTTCTGAGAACAGTATTTGATACCCACTTCACATCCCTAAGAACCCCTAGTTCTTCCACACGATCTGGGTACCCATAATACCTTAAAAATATTAATTATTCATGTGTCTCTGACAACATTCACATTGTTTTGGTCAAAGTTTCTCTTCTTTCCTATTGAGCTTTGAACTGCTGCAGTCTAATCCTCTCATTTGTTTTACTTTATTTTTTTTTACTTCTTTACGTATATTCATGGGGTGGAGGGTTAGGCCAAATACAAAGACCTCACTTACTTTGCCTGCTCTTTAAATTTCTTAAATTCATTTAAATTTATTCATATTCTTGTTTTCCAGCAGATCCAGTGCCATTGCAATCAGAATTTCTCTGCTCTCACCTTCCTGCTTCAGTTTTCATTTTTTATGGTTCTCTACCAAGGATCCAGTGCTCCCACCTGTATTCCTCTTGTTAAGCGCTGTCATCAGAACCCATTCTGAGCTTCATATCATTCCAGCTCCCCATAGCATGCTTGCCACATTGGCATGATTCAGAAGAAATTTCATGGAGATTCATGGAGCACAAGTATCCCAAGAGAGAGACCCTGTAGGTTTAGGAATTTAAAGACTAGAGCACAGAGTCAGAACTACACTCTTCGACACAAGCATCAGCAAATTTGAACTAGATTAACAGAGAAATAGCTGGTTTGTAGAGGACCTCTGCTGGAGGTCAAATCAGCTGCCCTTACATAACACACTAAGTTGAGTTTAGCTAGAATCCCACCTGGCCTACAGAGGTATTTGGATAGCTGTACAGTCTCATGTATGTCCTGTGTCATATCTACCACTCTCATATGAATATCTCAGCTATATAAAAGTGTCTCAAATGGCTGAAAACTCCTACAATTAAGCTTCAGGGACCAGCAGTCTGCTGACATATGGGAAGGACCTGCTCATCACAAATGATACCTAAGCTTACCCCTAGAATCCAGTTGTTCAATTAGGGCATCAAGCAGCCCTTGGACATTACCTTTTCGAATTAAACTTCTATTCTGATGGTTCACAGGTCATTAAGAACTCCCTGATCCAGCTGTAACTGAAAGCAATTAGACACTGTAGGAGGCATATAAACAGATTTGTCTCCTCAGGCATCTCATTTCTACCTACTGTTATGGGAGATTAGACACCTAGCACACGTGTAGACACATACTTTATAGAGACCTAAATCTAAATGCGTAAATCTGGATGCTTGTGTTAAGAAGGCTTCAGGGCTCAAGCTATAGGTGGGCCAACAGCCCAATACATAGTAAAAACTTAGTAAAGATATAGAGTAAAGACCCGGAGAGGACAAGTTCATAAGGGACAAACCATTTGAGATTGAAAATATGATGTGGATAGGAATAGGCTGTACTGACTATCATCACAACTTATAGCTATCGTCAGCACAGTACAGAGATAGTGGTGCCTATAGGGAGAAAGTGGGGCTTAAATTGTTGTTAAAAGTATCGTTCTGAAAGCTCTGAGAACCACAGTAATAACATATTTATCCTGTAGATATAAAACATTTTTCCATATCTAAGTTTAGTATCTTGGGCTAGCTCTGAGGTGAGAGGCAGCTCCAGTAGGTGATTCATTTCAGACACCTAACTAGGGTGAGCAGAGCAGACTTTGAATGCATGTGCAGATGTCACAAATTGTATCTATTCCTCTCCATGGACTGTCATGGGATCTGAGGGTCTAGTTCATATTTCAGTGACCAAATGTCTTAGAGTAAGAGGAATCCCGCCCAAATGAGCCTTGTAAAAGAATTCTCAGTTGTTTAAACAAAGCATAAAGTGCTGTGATTAAGTTAGATTACTGACTTCTAAACAACTCCATTTGTCCCATTTTTGTGTTGATTTTTTTTATCCTCAAAATGTACTTGCAAACTAACAAGCTCTACAACCAGCCTCAGACATATACGAACATTAAATGTTGCAGTATGAACATTATTTAATGCTTGCAATATTAATCAGATGAAGGACCTCTGGCTTTCAGAAACACAGTTCTAAGTAGGTCACTTCCTGGTCGGCAGCAATCTACTCTTGATTACAAAGCATTCAGTTTTAACAGGTCACTTTTTCAAATAACTTCTGCAATTCAGTATTTTCTAAGGATTCCTTGGAAACTCAATAGTCATCTTTCCAGAGCTGTGCTTATCAGTTAAGCGTTCCTCCTTTCCCCTCTTACCAGGATACCTAGTAGCTAATTTGATTTTCTTTCTGTCTGCCATTTACACTACTTCCCATCATGGTACCATTTGCCATGTTAATCAATATGGAGTTCCAAGAAAGAATGACCTGAAAAATCCTGATCTTGTATTTACTTTTGACACCTTCTCTGAGTTCACTTCTGGTTGTGATCCAGACTTCACTACCTCTTGTAATTTTACTGAAACGTATTGTTCGTATTGCTCAAGTATTCAGCACCCCCACCCTTGCTTCCATTGTCAAGCTGGCTTGCTGGCAAATGTCATCTGTCAACCAATGTTAATCACACCATCATCTTTCTATAGTATCCTGAGTTTCAGATTGCAATGTATCAAATACTTTACTCAAAAAAAGATGGATTGCATCCACCATATGTTCCACCAACCCACCCTGTAATATCAAAAGAGACCACAGTTTTTGTCAGACATGATTAATGTCTCAAACTCATGGTGCTTATTGCTCAGCAGGTTTATTTCCCAAAAATACTTATTTTTACAATCACCCGCTACTGATTCTAGCCTACTGAAGTCAAGCTAAGTGGTCACTGATTTCCCAGGTGGTCTTAAACATCCACTGTGCTATTTCCACTCAAATAGCTCCTCACTCATTTTCCAAGAGTATTTTTCTCCAACTTGTGCATTGCACTATATATGGCACTTTGCAGAATTAGGACACAATCACTGTTTTTTCCTCAAAGAGCTTAAAATTCAGAGGTTTCATCTGGTGAGTCAGTGGAAGTGTTCTGTAGCCACATCTCTATCAGAAAGTTAGGGCAAATTACAGAAGGCAAACTGGTGATTGGAATAAAGATAGAGACAACTGAAACCATTTGCAAATCAAAAGTGTTCCCAGTTTTAGAAACCAACAGAATTTGAACAAGAGTTTGAAAAAGCACATAAGACAGCAGATGCATGGGGAACAGCGTTGGAGTGCTAGGCAAAAGCAATGAATTTCAACGGGCATTCAGACTAAAATAACCTTCATCCCAGGAAGACGTGGGTTATAGGAGGGTGGCAGGCAGAGAAGAGAGAGGGGAGGAGAGGAGGGAGGTAGGAAAAAAAACACATAGACATTAGTCAAAAAATTTGATGAACCGCAAGCCAGAAATCAAATTAACTCAAAATGAACTCAGGTCTTAATCTGTGCAACACAGATGGGAAAAGAATCTAAATCTGAGAATGATAGATGCAGAAATGCACCAAAGAACATTGAGGAGGAAGAGACAAATAGGCAAACCGGTGAAAAGGAGTTCTACTGTTGCTTTTGAACTAAAATGGAGAATATTAACCACAGAGGAAGAATCAGGAAAAAAGGCAAGGTGGTAACTGTGGTGCAAAGGAAAATATGGATCTCAAAATTATCAAAGCAAACATTGCATAACATGGAAAGGATCTGAGAATGATTTAGCATTCTGCATTGCAGTCTCCTCTTTTTCTCACACTCCAGCTCTGTTCCCCAGAGACAAATAACCCGTATTTTTGGCAGGATCCACCAGTCAGTCTGCACTCAACCTCTTGAATAGTCACTAGGCTTAACATATATTGCTGAGGTCGGCTGTCTGTGGGCTTTACATGGGGTGGCTCCACGGTGGGAAGGTTGAAGTGCACTCCCACCTTGCAGCCACCTACCCATGTCACTGCTCGCCTGCAAGAGAAAGCTCCTAGGGACAGACCGGCACCAGGGTGTCACACCATGGAGAACGGGCTCCCATCATGCCTGACCAATATGAAGAGGAATTTGGGTATACCTGGGACTCTGTCTTGTCATTACCCATCAGTAAATTAAAGCTGAAGCCAAGGGGCTACATTACCTTACTCCAGTTCAGATCTCCAAACAGACGTCAACAACAATTTCAGTTCCTACTTTTTCTGTGTCCGTGAGGGGTCAACTTTTTTGCTGAATAAAATACTGTACCTCTTCCCTTTTTATATTCATTCTTTCAGACAAATAAAGACTATAAGTAAACTACAGGAAAACATAACCGAGTATGTTCCTGAATAGCAAAGAGCAGCTTTGCCAGTTCTAATTACACTTTGTCTATAAACTTATTTTCCTTTATTGCTGGATCACGCCATTCTTTGTTAAGGAACTGCAGTGATTTGAGAGTTAGTGAGCCATTAACACATTATGAAGAGGAAGATTTTTGTTTCCCAGGGCTTTGCAAACAGGTAAGCAGAGAGAACGATAGATCTCTGCCTAAGGAGCAGCGTGAGAGCTATTGTTGCAAAGAGATACCAGCATGTAGCAGATACCTGTCATGTTTACATAGGAGCCCACAGTAACTTATTGTACACCTTGAAGGCAGGATGCCTCTTACCACCCCACAGTGATGGCTGAATGGTGCATTGCACTTCTCAGTAAAGACTGATCTGTTGGGCAAAAGCATAATTATCTCTAGACTCCATGGTCTTGACACCTACTGTGAGATCTGAAAATACCACTATAGTCAGAGGAACTATGTTGACCAAGATTACTTGGATACCATCCAAGACTTCTGTTCAATCAATATTCTTTTAATTCACAGTGCTCGTTCCTGGTGCTGTGCAGGTCCCATCTACTCTGTGCTGTATTACTGTAACATGAAGAGCCCATTCTTGGTCTGGGGATAGAAGTGATTCCTAGCAAACTGGGCTCAGCAACCTGCTGTGATCTGCAAAACTCCTGGGCAACGATGGCCATAGGCTTGGACTAAAACAGAGGTTTGGGCCAGCCAAGTACCAGTACTTGTTACTGCTTTTATCCATTTTTGTAGTCCATTGCATCTGACTTGCAGGACTCAGTGTGACTCTGGATCCTACACTTCTGTTACCTGCATCCCTGCCTGAGGAAGAAATTATTAACACTAGCAGTGTCTCTCCTCTTCATTAAAGTAAAATCTTTACCATATCAGTCCTGTACAAGGAGAAATTAATCTGTTTCAATGAAGATGCATGAAAGAGGTTAAAAACTGTAAGAAATCTGCATCCCTTCGGAATTTTATTTTTTTTTTTTTAAATTTTGGTTAGTAGCTAGTATTATACTAGCACTGATCAAATTCAGGAACTAGATATCCATAGCACTGGATTCTACATAATCTCTGTGTTGGTTCTGCAGTGAATTAGCCAGTAACTAGAAGAAAGTAGAAAGAGTGTGATCTATCCACTTTGTTGACTAGCTGTCTCAATTTGTTCTGGTCTCTTTTTGTTTGTTTGTTTGCTTGCTTAACACGAAAGCTACGAATTCATTCTAATGACAAACAGCTTTCACACAGTTTCCACCCAAGAGGGTCCATTTAAATACCCTCTCATCGCTTGGTTGAGCAACAGGAAAGATACGACTTGTTCTGCGGAAGTGCCCTCCAAACAAAGGAGCCCTTGATAGCTCACTGAGCAGGTAAATTGCCATTGTTGTATCTGCAGATCAGCAAAGGCAAGCTCAGCTTCCCCACATGAGATCAGGCCAGGGAGCTCTGCAAAGGCCAGGGCAGGGTCCTGTCTTTCATGAGTTCCCTGGAAGAAACTAAAAACACATTAACATTTTGCTGCTGTGAAGAGCTGTCTTTGCTGAAGCTCTTCCCTTTCCTCTTGACATTAAGTTTTTAAGTTGTCCCAAGTTCAACATGTGACAGAATTCTCCTGTTGAAAACTGAAACCTGCAGTGGACAATTCCACTTCTCAAGGGCTGTGATATTATCCAATAGGTGGGTAAAGCTCTTCTGCATGAGGGATTTCCCAGGGACAACGCTAGAATTCAGGATTATTTAATCGTGTTCCAAGCTAAGGTATGCTTGTGCAATCTACTGCCCGAAGCAAGTACCAGAATAGGAACTACAAGACATGAATCTCCAAACCCAAATACCACACTGCACACATAGTCCTCCCCATAGAGGAAATGTGAGATAAAGAGTGGCAAATGTTAGTAATAGTATTTAAAATAAAATATACAGTGAACAGCTGCATTAGCAATGGTTATTGAGAGCTGAGAACACAATGCAAAAAGATCCTTCCTGCCAATCTCAAGCAGGGAAAGAGAAAAAGAACAGCGAAGCAAAAACTGCTGGTGATGGATTGATTTAGCTATGATCTTTTAGCCATGTATTCCAAAACGCAACCCACTTCTAGCACAGTTCTGGTTAAAATAACAACTAAAATATTAGATTAAGTGCTCTTTATCAAAGAAAAAGGTGGAGGGTTTTTTCCTCCTTAAGAGCTGTCCTAGTTCCAGAAGCCCTAAACAGTCTCTGCTTTCTCCAAAGTGCTGACACTCCAGTGCTGATGGTCAGAACATTTTATTATTTTTTTTTTGTCTCCTCTCATTCCAGGCTACTTCTCTCTCAAAGAATGTCAGTCTACCATGAAGCAAGACACTGTGCAGCTGTGGTACTCCCAGATGGAGCACTGGATAGGAGCTAGAACTGCTTACAATGCAAGTGGGGAGTGCAATCTGCCATGGGCTAGGGAAAAGCACGCCACTTGGTTCAGGTAAGTCAGGAGAGCAATCACACAGTGGGTCCCCCTTTTCCTGAAGCACTATATTTGAAAGCTTGAGGCATAAACCACAAGGGTAGGCACAATCAAGAGTTATAAATGGATACTTGGATACAAGTCAGCAGGACTAATTTTCAAGAGTATGATTTTTGTCCCTCCTATAACTCCTCTCTCCTCTATGCAGGCTTTTCTGTTCCTCAGGAATATAGAGCATGCTGCCGTACTATAGCAAGGCTTTACATTTCTGTGGCACTTGCTGTCAGAGAATTCAAGGACTTTAGAGATCAAAAAGGCTTGTAGGAGCCTAACAAAGGTAAGGAAATGGAAGCTCAGAGCAGCCAATGGACCACCTAAGGATAGGAAACAAACACAGAGGATTGCTACTCCTGTGCTTTTGGATCATCCTCAAGCAACACAGGCGAGCAGATAAATACTGGTCTTTCAGTTACCAGTGAAGCTGCCTTCAAAGCAGAACTGAAGCCAGCAAGTGCTTAAATTTATTTACCATCTAAATGGCTTCTCTGTGATCCCCTATATCCCTTTGATTATGTAAAACCGTCCAGACCAGGAGAAAGCACCCCGTCAGCACAGCTGAAGTGAACACTAAATATGTTTTGCATTATTGCTGGATACCACAATATTAATGCACTGCTAGCCAAAAATACCTGAAAGCCCACTTTAGCTTTCAGTTAGGAAAAGCTTTCCAGCTTATGCATTTTTGGTACTGGCCAAGGTGAAAAAAATATCAATCAGTGCCCTGAGACCTACCAGCAAGGCAATCAAAGAGGAAATAAATAGGCAAGCACTTAAGCTGCAATTCAGGTATTATTATGAAAGAAGCAGCCTATTCAGCTAAAGGTCTTGACTTCAGCCTTTCCAAAGGGCAGGGGCATTTCCTCTGTTAACAGCTCAAGAAGAATGTACATCACTTCAAATGAAGGTGCTGTTTTGCCTTCAATATTGCTTCCATATTTACCTTCAATATAAGTAGCAACTTTACTGTGTTTCCTGTGAAAGGCAGTAGAAAAGTGAAGGATATGGTAGTGCTAGGGATGACACTTTACATTTTGAACATGCAGGCAGAAAAAAAAAATGTCTTTTGTTTATAACATGCTCCTTAAACTTGGAGGGTGTTTACACTTCTGAGAGAACAAAACTTGAATAAAGAAAAATGTTCTTAGCTTAAATGTTCATTGCGAGGTTAGCATTTCTCTATTGCCATTTCTAATGGTAGTCTCATCAATTTAACTCTGTGTTTAGTGCAAAGCATCTTTTGCTAACAGTTTACTCACAGATAGGTGGATTCTGTATTTGTAAAATGCCACATGATGTGCAAAAAGCAGCTTTTTATTTGCTTTTTTATATCCTGCTTCTGTTTCTTTATTGTCATTGCTAGAAATGTTCATCTTTTGTACATTCCCTTCACTGATGCTTAGTAAGCATCTGGTGTTTCTTCAAAACAAATTTATCCTTAATACTTAATAACAGTATCCTGCATTTGACCTTCAGATGCAACACATTCCATCTTTAAAATGAGAAGAACACTGCTGCTTATATTGTCACCCTGCTCCTCTCATTTTTATTTGACCATCACAATAGCTATGTACCCTGTGGTGTACACATCCTTAAAATAGTTGCAGTTATTTTTAATTTTCTCTTCTGCTGTCATTTCTTATGTAATTGCCTTACTGAGACACTCTCACTCAGCTTCTTCCTTTGAAGCACAGTTTCTGCTTGACATGGAGGATGCTGAGATTACCTCGAGTCTCAGGAATCACAGCAATAGGACACAGACAGAGTGAGCAAGATTGAAGGCACATGTAAACCCAAAGCAAAGAATCCTAAGCGTGGCTGCACCATATCAAACCAAACTCCTCTTTAACTTAGTCTCTATTCAAGTCTTTTAGCATGAGTGTAATAAAAGGTGACAAGAAAGCAAGTGAGTATAGAACAATCCACCTATTATAGCCCTGAAGCTTCTATCAACCAAGTTTAGGGATTTTCAGAGCTAAATGTTGTTGCTAAACACATTTAATGGCTATTTTATGGACCTTTTTTTCAACCATTCCTCCTCTGATTACATTTTTGAGCCCATACATACCTTGAGTGTCCACAGTGTCTCACAGTTTTACGTTCCACACTTAACCACCTTGAAGCACTGATGAAACTTCACCCAGGTGGACCAAGAAGTTAAGAAAAGATGCTTTCATTGTTGTATGTATGTAAATGGGGAAGGCATTTTTCTTAGTAAGAGGACCTTAGGATCTGCTATTTCTATGCTGTCCTAAGTTTTCTTCAAAATTACTTAAAGAAAAGCTAGTAAATACTTCAGAAAAATGTTGCATTCTAGCAAGTCAGAGACAGTAGATGTAGAGCTCTTTTTTACTTTTTACCTTGACAGAACAATAAAAATTCACTGTGAAGTGCGTTTCAGTTAATATAAGAAACAGCACTCGGCAGACCACTGTTTTGAGAAGACAGCCAAGTTGATGTACAGACACAAGTGGTCTTTGATTGTCAGTTTTTAATTATGTTTTCAGTTAGGTGGAAGCTTTAACCACTGGCACAGGATGAGTACAGGTAAGTGGTTTACAGCAACCAAGCTGCACTTTTTAAGCACCTGTGCTGATAGTCTGGCGCGGTTATGAGGAAAAACTTATTGGTGTATTGGTGGTAGCTGACATCAACATATTTTATGCTGTAATGGAAAGGAGGAGCAGAATGCACCTTACTGTTTACTGTGGTTTTCCTGGGGAGCAGTAACTAAGATGCAGCATCCCAATGGTTTGCAGTTATGTCTTTGCATCCTAACCCAAAAATTTCAGCCTGGATGGGTCGAATTTGCTTTCCATCAGCAGGGAATCTTTCAACACAGATATTTCTGCTGCAGAAGGATCGGTCTGCAGCATCTAGCATAATTCAGTTTATCCACAGAGATTACTAGGACATAGTCCAACACTGCTGATTGTGAGATCTATTGAATTAGATGGGTAGGAGGGGCTGACCTGAAAGCTTGATGAGAAATTGTGTACATTAATCATGTAAAAGACCTAACTACTTATACATTGAATTGATTTCATGCATTTAGGCACCTTCCAAGCTTATTCAGTTCCTGTCAGCACTGCCACCATCATAAATTCACAGAAATATATATCACCACACTTACAACAATGATGTCATTTCTCTAAGTAGGAAGAACAACAACTTTAAATCAGAAGAGTACGTCTGGATTGTCAGAAAATACAGATGTATATGTGCATGGCTATGCTTCCCCATGGGAGCAGCATGTCCAAGGCACAGAAAGATTTCAGAAATCATTTTTATATTCATATTTTTAGGCATTAATATTGCTGATGTAATGGCTAGCATGACTGGGAAAAGTCAGCATTTTGTTTGCTGTATTACAGAAAACAAATAAATTAATAATTCAGTAATTTTGCAATTCTTAATGGTCAGAGTGAAATGTTCTGTAGCCCTAGTAACTAACTGCTAATGGGAAAGTAACAAATGCACAATAGTGCAAGGATGCTGGTCTTAAAGTCAGTGAGTTGGAGGGCTGTGCATCCCATGTCACAGTCACATCTTTCATACTGTAGTTGAGATGTGAGTTCAGGTGTTTCTGTAACATGCTCTAGCTCAGGTGTCGGGAGGGGCCCGGGAAGACATGCCGCCTACTCAATATGAGTGATAAAGCAAGCTCCAGTGTTTATTCGGATAGCTCAGATATTTATACACTTATTGTAAATTATGCCTACTTGTCACACACTAATTGGCTAGGCTTCTAAAGATTACATGTTCATACACCTCCTACTTGCAGTTTCTGCTTCAAGTTTCTCCAACATTCCAGAAGGAAACTCTCCTCTCTCCTTGTTTACCATTCTCACAGGGTCTGTGTGACCTTGGCTCTTCTTCCTTGTAAGGTAACTTGCAGTTCTCAATGAGGCCTAGTGTGGCTAAAATCCTACTTATGCTAAACACTTAGGCTAACAAGAGGATTGCTTGTACAATGCTTCCGTGGATCCATGGCCCTGCTCCCGCAGCCATTCTGCAACACTCAGGTGCAAATCTTTGCACATCCATGGCTACACTGGTAGAACTGATTGTAGTGTTTCCTGTAAGATCACAGAATTACAGACTGGTTGAGGTTGGAAGATCATCTGGGCCAACCCTCCCGCTCAGGCAGGGAGATCTGTAGACAGTTGCCCAGGACCGTGTCCAGATGGTTTCTGAATATCTCCAAGGATGGAGACTCCACCAACAATATGTGCAGCCTGAGCCATAGCTTAGTCACCCTCACAGTAAAAAAAGCATTTCCTGATGTTCAAACAGTACCTCCGATGCTCCAGTGTGTGCCCATTGCCTCTTGCCTGTCACAACACTTCTGAAAAAGAGCCTGGTTCCCTCTTTTCTTCACCCTCCCTTCAGCTATTTCTGTAAACTGGTGAGAAATCCCTGAGCCTTCTCTTCTCCAGGCCAAACGGCTCCAGCTTTCTCCATCTTTCCTCATAAAAGATTTGTTCCAGTCCCTTCCTTATCTTCATGGCTCCTCATTGAACTCTTTCCAGTAGATCCACGTCTTTCATGTACTGAGGAGCCCAGAACTAAACACAGCACTTTCAGTGTGGCTTCTCTCAACCTCCTGGTAATATATTGCCTAATGCAGCCCAGGACATTGTTAGTTTTCTTTGCTGCAAGGACACATTGCTGGCTTATGGTCAACTTGGTGTCCATGAAGACCCCTAGGTCCTTTCTTGCAGAACTGCTTTCCAGGAATAAATAGTGGTGTCTAAAGGCAAGGATTTAATACATATCAGAAAAAAGATCTATCTTAATAATAAGACAATTGTAGTCAGATTGTCTTAAATCGTTCCAGAGTGGTGACACTGAACATTTTGAAAAGGAATTTTAACTTGAAATACAGGTGTAAAGCTTACCAGTATTTGCTGAACGTTGGTGGACATTATTCCACATCTGACCACTAGAAGGAGAAAAATAGTGTGGCATCACTCTGCAGCATTTGATGTTGCCCTCTGGCAGACACATGCAACTTTTCAAAGCCACTTAAAAGTGAAAACTCTGCTCTGACTATAGACGATAACTACTCGTCATCATCTGATGCACACATGGTACTCTAGTCCCTCTGATAGGCTGAGATTTAGCCTGACATCTGAAAATGGTGATAGGTTCCACCCAGCACAATATAATCTCTGTTAACTGATTCATGTAAGTCATTATAGGGGAGATAAATAAGGAACTCAGCACCCACCCTCTGTACACCAAATTTCACATTGAATGGCCCCTTGATTATTGGATGTGCATTCATTTTACAAACTACTGTCAGGGGACAAATTCAAAACTCAAAATCTTTTTTATTTCCTTGGTTGAAACACTTCCAGAATTTCTTACAGCACTTTTGTCTCAGACAGTTTTTTATGGCCTTGTTCAAATTTTGCCTTCCCCCTGCTGACCCGTCAAAGTGGTTTCCTCGCTAAAATTGTCATCCTGCGCAAATGGTATAGTCATGCTTCGTAAGTCACACAGACTAGGAAGCAGCTGTTTGTTCATGGCTACAGAAAGAATTGGAGATGGGTATATAGGACTCCACACAGAAATCTTTGGGTACTTCCCAGAAGCACAGGTGCAATGGTAATCCATGAGCCCAGTAAATGATTACTCTACAAGCTCACTGAACCAGAGCTGTGCAAAACTACCCTCTTGCATAAATACACAAGAAAAATGGGACAGTTGGCTTGGCAAAGTGTTGATGCAAAAAATAGCTGTGCAAGTAATATGTATGGCTGAGGTTACACAATTGGCAAACATGGGTTGGGCCAGGAAGAGCATTTGTTCCCAAGTCCTTCAGAACTAAAACCAAGGGCAGAGTTCAAAATAAATGCTGTTACCTGAAATGAACAGCTGAACCATCAGCCTCTCTACCCTGATTTGCCACACACATTGTGTGTCAGCTTCAGAGGAATATGTGTGCTTGGGTGCCGACCCACTATAAGATTTCTTAAGTCTGTAATACCCACAGCCCATCGTCAGCAGCAACATTTGAGCCATAGATCTTCAACACTCTGGTTAGACCCTTTCCAGTAACCTATCTAGTACATCCATCCCATTCTGGTGCCAGCACTTGTTCTTTGAGTCACCCTGAGGCAGTGGAACTATCTCGTCACATCCACAGTGTTAGACTTTCCCTATCACCCACTCTAGGGTGGCTGTATCTAAAATGTCCATTGGAAATGGTTTCATGTTAACTTCCAAAATATAACAAAAGTCTTTCGGGAATTGCTAGTTAGACCACACTAGAGATGTGCCAGGAGCCATGCTTACAGATTGACAATATAGAGGGTTGAGTTGACAATATAGAGGGTTGAGTTTGGTGCTCAGGAAATCACCAAGCACTGTTTGATTTGGCTACACAAAATGCTCCACCCTAAAAGGCTGAAGTCCTAACTAAATGCCTGGAGGTGACTGCTGCTTTTGTACTTCTTTGTCTCCTTATAATTTATTTTCTTTTTTGTCTGACAGGAGCAGACCACAGACACTGTCACTCTGATGGAAATAAATTTCTGAATTTCACTACTCCCTGTATAAAGAAAACCACAGCACTGTTAAAAATCTGTTCTAAATTGTTGCCCTACAAGTTTCCAGGAATACTCTACTGCTCACATATTTGGCTTTTCATGAATAAGAGCTCTTCATTCAATGCATTTCTCCAGTGCTTTCATGATTTCACAAGTTTTGGTTCCTCATTGCTCTTCTCTCTTTTTTCACAACCTCATGACACTCTTCATGAGATGTGGAGACCCCAAGTCCTCCTAGTGTTCTATGTAGCAGCAAAGGGTCATCCTTTGTCTGTTCGTCAGACACCTTCCTAGTGGTGCCTCTTTTCCTTTTGGCTTGTTGGCTGTCACAGCATATTTAGCCAGTGATTTGAGACCTGCCAACAGTGATGTCAAGGTATATTTTCTGAACTGACTGTAAGTACTGTGGAGGCATAGTTTACACTGTTTTCCGTGGATGAACTATCGCACCCTTATCCTCCTTTGCCAATTTCTTTAACATTCTTTAAGGCTTGTTAGATCCTTCTAGAATTCCCCACTGTCAATGAGACATTTACCAAAGACAGTGAGAATAATCTTCGTTATCTGCAAATCTGAACCTTCAGCAGTTTATTTACTTCAAGACAACAGATGAATGTCAAATAAAACTAAGAGTGCCCACACTGATAGCTGCAAACCCAAGCATTCTGGAAACTCATTTCCTCAACAGAGAAGCCCCAGTTAACACACCAGTCACTGAGAAGGGAACAAATCTTACTAATCCATAGAAACTGAGAGAAGACCTCACATACTTGCTTAACGTCAGTGTAAGCTGAGGATAATGTGACCACAAACTGCGATTGCATCAGTTTCTCCAATTCTTGTTCTGCCATATTGTTACCATGTATTTTCCAAGTTTAATATTGCAGAAAGATCAAGATGACATATAATCATGATGAACATCATCAGTGACTAACTACCCAAGTTTTGCATGCAAGTTCTTTTGTCTGAACAGACAAGTGCTAGAATAGAACAGCAGGTGTTGCCATTACAAAAGGAGCAGTAACTGGGTACAGAAGCTACTGGAAACATGAGTTTTGGCAGTGGTTGTGCTACGTCACTGACACTAGGGTGAACGTGACAGTTTTGGTCTTCCTTACAAAAGAAGAAAGGCATTGCAAACATAGCACAGATCTAACAGACAGACTCATGCATAAAACAAACAGAAATGCCGAGGCATTACGACATGGCATTATTTCATTCCTACTGTAGGTTCACGTTTTCCAGATGCTCTTTCACACTAACCCTCTAGCGGTTTAATATAGCTTTATTTCTTGCAGTGAAACATAGAAGAATTATCTCATCACTTTGTGGAGGAAGTTCAGCAATAGAAGTATCCATGGTTTTGAAGTGTGTACAAACCAAACCTAAAAGTTCTCCCTGTTCCAGCTGTGAGGGCCACTTGTAATGGAAAAAACACAGCCTAACAAGTCATACTTCTCTTATATACCACCATATCAGCACCTGATTATGGTTTCAAAGGTATAGCCCAATCCCTAGGTGGAAAGAGACTGTATTGCCATAGAAATACATAAAGCTGCAAACCTGTCCATGCTCGCAAGGATAGCTAACATGATACAGCATTCAGGCTCAGCCAAGTCCTCCACTTCAAAGGGCTTGGAGTTCTGCGCTCAGTAAATCTATCATTTCTGACATATGAGTGACAGAACTGGAGTTTCTGCAGTTTAACGACCTACTGATTGTCAGCTTTGTCGAGGTAAATGGCCACCTTCACTTTGTTAACTGAAAGACAACATGGTACCTGACACCACCAGGAAGCTTTGGATGGTAACTGAAGTTAATGGATCCCATTCTTTGGGGATAAATAAAAGTCATCTTTGTGGAAGAAAGGGCAGCATAACTATGGAGGTTCACAAGAGTCTGAGCTATCACGAGACTCCTTCCAAGTGCAAAGTGTTTATCACCACAACATCCCAATGAAAGCATAGTAAATTTTAGCAGGTTTTATAGCAACCAAAGTCCAAAAGACCAATGAGTAAGCCTCTCTGACCTGCTGCTTGCTATCAAATATCTCTCAGGCATGCTATAAACCATCCTAAAGGACCTAGTTACACAAAGATTACATATCCCCAAATATCTCCAAATGAAGAACTGATTGCAAAGATTTCTTCCTCTGCTAAGAAATGACAGTCATAACAGTTCTCAAAGAACATTGCTTAGGATAGTCTTGGGACATGGTCCACTGATGGCAATGCACACATCCTATAGACATATGAACTCAACAGAGCCTCTGGATGGAAACATAGGCTTAACTTTTCATACCCTTTAAACAGGCAAGCAGAGCAGGATGGCAATATCTGCATTCCTATATTGCAACAGCTCTCTGGTCTGGTAGTCACAGATAATATTTCCCAGGCTCAATCTCCAGTCTCACTTAGACCCTTTCAAGGATAATGATGAGTTCCCCAAGAGTGACAGCGTTTTCCTGAAGGAGATGTTGGCCATATGAAAAAAAAACCAAGAACATCCAAATTCATTTCATCCAGGTTTTCACATTGTTCTCCATGGATGTTAGAGAGCTATTATTTTAGCAATTGTGCTGGTACAGCACAGCATAGCTGTTGAGGGAGCTCCCAAAAGCAGATTTTGCCATTGCAAAGGTGTCAGCATGTGCACTTTATACACTCATTTTTTTTTACTGTTAAAGTAATTACCTCTGAAAGATTGTAAATCACTATTGCTTAATAATTCATCCATTGATTTGATCATCAGCAGAACTGACACCCAGCATCAGGCAGATTATTGCCATCAAAATATTAAAAAACCTATATTTGTTTACTGAGCTGCTATATTGAAGAATGGGGTTTTGCCTAGTTGCATAGCGATCCAAAAATAACATCTGTTAATAAGCAATAAACCTTTTGGCAATATCCCCACTTTAATTTAAGTTTTTCCACTATACTAGGCAGAAGAAAATATTTTCATTTTCCATTTGAAAAATTGAAAATAGTCACTTTAGTAACTACCCATGTCTAACTAATGCTTTGTTTTACTATACTTGTCAATGGTTTGTCCCTTTCCCTGTTCTCTCCATGATGGGAGTCGAAAACAAATGCTCTTGGAATCATTAGCAGATTTTAAGAACTGCTCCTCATCTTCTCTTACCCTCACAGATCCATCTTTTCTTCCTTTCCTACCAGCATGTAACTGAAAGTCTATATCCTAAAACTCCACTGATTGCCTCTTTTTAACGGGCAGTAACTCTAGATCAAAACAAGCTGAGGAATTTCTTGCTATGAAATGAAGAACTACAGAATTCACTAAGGAAGAGAGGGAGAAAAATTTAGAGGGCTGAATCAAAATAGAATGTAGACCCAAGGAAGTCAGAGTACAGCAGGTGTCTGTAAAATTACGTTGAATATAACTTCCATGAACTGTAAGAAGAGGGGCTGGGAGGGGGGGAGGTGTGTGTGTGAGAAGCAGAGATACTGCTTCAATGAGGACATTCATGTTTTCATTTAAATTATTTTTTTTTTTAAAAAAACTACTTCAATTTAGTTTAATTTAAGGAGCAAACATTAAACATACTGCAAAAACCAGCAGTGTACAGATGTTTGTGGTGGTGAACAGGATTTGAAGAACCCTGGTGCCTGCCTGTAAGTCATATATGTTTCATTGCCAGATTGTCTGGCAGAGATGTAAGACCAGCTGGAGACCACTGCACCCCTCTAAACAGAGGCCTCATGTTCTAGCAGAGATGAGGATCCCTACAGTCAAAGGCGATTAGATGCTAGCATGACCTGTAGTTTTTTACATTTTGTCTCAGTCCAGTATATTTAAAAGATAGGAACTATTCATTCTACTAGAAGATGTAAGACCAGTTTTCTTCATGATCTTCACTTCCTCTCTCTGCCTGGAAGTCTTTCCAGTGCTTTGCTCACTCGCGCTCATGACAAGCGTTCTTGAACAGGTGAGAAGCACAACCATTTGATTTTGTTCTTCTACTTTCTCCATGCAGTGCAGAATCCGTCCTACCCTAAGAGACAGCATTTGAGGTCTTCCCTCCCAACTCTATGTGGTATATTTTGGCATGACATTTCCATTACTGCTTACTCAAACCGCACATATAATCACTCCACACAGCACATGGTAGTTCAGATTCAGCCACAACATAGCAAATTACACTTCCAGAAATTAAGAAATTCCAAAGAGAAAGAAACCATATGCATCAAATTACCTGATTGACACTTAACTAAGCAAAATTCTCCATTCCTAACCTCAGACCTTCAATAAAACAAAGAACAAGGTCAGACCTTGACTGCCAGGAGCAAGTAGGTACCTTCTTTGTCCCTGCAAGACAGATTTACCAAGAAAGGAGAAGGCTATTCATAGTGGAAATGTCAGCTACTTCACAGTCTTCTCACAGCTACTGGTCCTTGTTAGGATCATTCCTTAAACTCCAGGCTGAGGTTAAGATGTCTAGATTAAGTCAAACAGGACATGGATGAGACAAGAGCAATGAGCAAAGCTGACAGAAGTAACAGCAACATGAGGGATGGCTGGGTTACCATGTCACATACCTTTCCTTTACCATCCAAGGGAAAAGAATGTGACAAATGGCCAAACTTCACAGATAACTGAAATGAACTTTTTGGTGAGTAGAGTCTTGCAAGGTCACAGTGTGTAAGGAACCAGTTGGCAATACCAGACAGCAGCACATAAAAGTATTGGGAATATCAGACGTGGGTATGGATGTAGTAACCTGGGGCCACTGGCGGGGTGGGGGGGAGGGGAAAGGTAATTATAGATGGTTTGTTGATTTGGGATAAGACTGGGTCAGAGTAAATGAGGTACAAGGGCACTGAAAAGAAGCATTCATAAAGAGCGAAGTGGAACAAATCTCACTGCATTTAAACCATTTTAAAACCTTTAGAAAATATTATGATCTTTAGAAGATGTATAAAATTTCTCCATCTTAGTGTCCCATGTTGAAACCACATTTATAAATCTGTGTGTCAGAACATCCCAGCGTCTGAAAGGTTCTTCCATCCTGGAAGAAGCACGTCTTCCTTAAATGTATTCTACAGTATTCCACAGTTTTTCCTGACTAAAAATGTCTAGTCCAAAAAGGACCTTGGCTTCTTAAATCACCATGGTGTTACATGTTAAATAGTCGGAAGAAAATACTCAAGTAATGAGGTACCTGTGGAGGAGTTTGAAACAAAAAAAGCAAGACAGAAAGATGGTCTGATTTAAAACAAAGACTGCAGTGTTAGGAGCCGAGTGTGTGCAATTACTTCAGGTGAAAGTCTGTAAGCTGTCTAAAGGGACGCTGCTGCCACTAAAAACAGCTATTTGAGCCATGTTTTCCTGCTTGCTGATAAAACATACAACCTGTAGAGCAGTCACCGCCTGGTGTTTCCTTTGGGACCAAGCTATAACTTTGCAAACCTGTACATTTAAGCTTTGAATGCTGACACATCACAAAAAATAAAAAGAAAACAAACAGAAAAATCCCTCCAACGCATAGAAATAATTCAAAAGAAAAGGAGATTAAGCTCACGGTGCTCAACAGCTCCTTGTAGAGCATTTTGTGAGTTTGTTTCCTTGCTAACATCCAAGATCCACTCCATCATGTCTTTCAGACCAGCACTGAGAGACACACACATTTTCTGCTTAACTGTTTTTTCTCCTCCAAAACCCAGTTTTCTCCCTTTTCACTCTTCAGTTCTTTGCACTTATCCATGCTCTTCCACCTAGAGACCCCTTCTGGTCATCCTCACATTGAATATGGCCAATGTCCATCATTTCCAACTTGCCTTCCCTTTTCTTTGTCTAACTTAGCGATAAATCGTGATTTTGGAGCAGTAACTGTGCAGTTCCATACCCTTGTGATGCTTTTGCTGAACTCCTTAAGTTCTTTTTTTTTATACTTTGGGTGTAGATTAAATGTAAACTACCATTTCCTACATAACCATGTAATACCTCCCAGGGCAGAGTCTTGATCCATTTATCAACAAGGTAGCACTAAATCTGAAATTATACTAAAATGCATCATTTTGCCTGTTGCTCAGGACAAGTCATTGCCTGGTCACCGACAGTGCATACAGGACTGTATGTCCTGGGGGCTATTTTGTTTCTGTGTGCAGCACAAACAGGCGCTGATTTTTTCCCAAGGTTTCTCAGTGTTGCCACCAAACAATTTAGCCGACCTGATGCTACTGTCAAAGAAGCTCAGTGCATGACTCCCTCTGATCTTTCACATTTAAAATCCTCAATCTTGGTTTCTCAGAAAAATCCCCAGCTTTGAGTTTTCGGTGTGACTGAAAAGCAATTACAAATCAAACACGGGATTTTCCTTTCAGATACAATGCAATTGAATTACGATGATCTGCTGACACTTTTTTGTCATTTTTAGAAAGGAAAGGTGCATGCTTTTTTAATTCCTTCTGCAGACTGTGATAAGATTCCTTCTGCCTCTCACATAGCTCTCCTAGTTCTTGTTTTCCAATTAGGTCTAATTGCATCCTGTTCATTCAGTGCTGACCAGCAAGAAGCTGCACTTCACATACAGTTCCTTCAGATGTAAATTAAGTTAGATGGTGCAAGTTAGTGATTTCTTGGTCTTTGAGTCCTAAAGAGAGGGAGTAAATGGCAAAAAAAAAGGCATTCCCTGCAGAAGACCAAAGGGGAAGACCTGCAGACGCTATCAGGGGCCACAGCTACAGAGCTTACTTATGGCACAGGCAAAGTCTAGCACAGGGAAACAACAGTTTCTACATAGTCCTTATGAAATTTCAGGAGGACGCAGTGAATCTTGGGAAAGTCCTAGCTTTCTGTACACAGTGTTTATAAAGTATACCCCACATACATGCTTACAAAAACAGAAGCAAAGAAAAGTCTGTGTTTTTAATCAAAACAGAGAGGGAAGAGATCTCTCTCTTAGTGCAACAGAGCATATAATAGGTCTCTTATCATCCTTCACTGCCAAAGAATTTGCCCTATGCAATCATTCCAGAATGTCATCTTTTATTAAGAAATAGTATTTACAGAAACACAGCAAACAATTTTTTATCCGGCTCTTCTTCAACTGTTTTCTTACCTAAAGTTTTCCCTCTGTGCAGCAGGATTTATATAACGTGAGTGCCACAGCTGTCTTCTATTCAATACGCTTCATGTAATTAGAGCATTCCTGCTCAAAGCTATCAGGTTGGCAGCAGTGACCAAAGCACCTGGGACACCAAGCAGGAAATCCTACAAGGCACCATAGATACCTCCAACCCAGGCTACAGATGATCCATCAGAACTGAGGTTCTGATGGTGTTAACTGAGGTTACCACCCATCATCTGAGAACCTCTAGAGGACGTGAGGGATCCTCTAGCTCAAAGAGACTGCAGGATGAAATGCATTTCCCCAAACTGTTTCATATGCACCTCACTCCTGAGCTTCTTTTACGTTACTTTCTTGAGGTATGTGACAGGTGTCTCATAATGGCATATTTATTTATTGTGTACTCAGTGCTCGCTGGAGTGAGATATGTGCTCAGCTGTGTGGCACAGTGTAAGGCCTGTCAGTAAATTTTTATTCCAAAAAAAACCCTGCCCTTTTAATGCTGCCAGAAACAATCACTGTTTTCTACCAGTATCCTCAGCATCCTCACCCATGCATCAGTTGTTCTTGTCTGCGAGATCCAAACATTTGCATCAGTAATATTCTAGGTTATAGGTGCAGAATATTGGTGACAATATAAGAAAATGACTATTCACAGCTCAAAATATCTCTTCCCTGACAATGTAATTACTCTTACACAGGGAAAAAATCCTCAGGCCCAATGCAGCACTGAATTTGTATCTAGATTTTGTGCTGATCTTTATATAAGAGATGGTCCCACACTGAGTGTCCTTCAGTCCTGCCTTTTGTATTCCTGATAGCCCTATAGTGGACAGAGGAAAAGGTGGACTTCATCTGTCAATCAAACTCTTTTTGAACGTTTTTAAGCATTCCCTCATAGATCTAACTTACCTGAAGTGTCCTAAAATATTCTAAAGGGCCACAGATTGATTGTTTATTTGCTTGTCTGACTGCCTTTGCTCAGACTGTTCTTTATTAAGTGTTTAACAGGAGTTATTGTTCCTGGCCAAGCCAATTTTTTTAAGAGAAATTTTTAAAAATACAAAGACAGATCAATGGATTTTTAGTTCTTCATCCTTCAAAGTGAGTCACTCATTTTTCAGTATGTGTTATGCATGCCCATGCACAGGGACTAGTCATTGTGGTACCCACCTGTTCAGCAGCAATGATGGGATCTGAGCCCTCCAATTACATGCTACTGCATTCAAATTCATGGGAAGCCAAGACATGGAGGTTGTATTTCTATTAACCTGTTATCTGGCCCTGAGGCCAAGTTGCAAAGACTGCCGACATCCATACTGCTACCTAACAGGGTAACTCATCCAAACTGCCTTTGAGGAGTTCATGTAATTAGAGAAATTGACAAGAAATGTGATATACCTATGAAAAAAACTATTCTACCCTGAGAACAATTAAATACTTGAAGAGGAGCCCAGAGAGGCTGTGAGAACCCCATCCTTGGAGATGTTCAGAGCTTGACTGGGCAGAGACCCTGAGAGCCTTGTTTTACCTGGACCTGGTTCAAGTACGGGGTTAGACCAGGTGATTTCCAGAACTTCCTTCCAACCTAATTTACTTTAGGAATGATCCTTGGTCTTCGATGACTTACAGACGGTGCTTGGGAAACATTTGAGAGACTGTAAGTGGTCCAGGCCAAATCATGACAAGCACTTTGCTAAAAATTTAGCAGTAGAGATAATCAAGTTCCAGTGCTCAGGGATAATTCCTGTCTCTGGTTAATTCACTAGAAGAGACATAGAAAGAGATGTTGGTATTCCTGAAGTCATAAAGAAAGTCTGGACCACAGTAGGAACTTCAGTACCCATTCTCTTAACTGACTTACTCCATATCATCTGGTATACTCTTCCTTCATTAGAGCATCCAGCTTAAACTGAGGTGAAATATTTATGTGACTTTTACCGATTATGTTATGGTTCTTGTTAGAATAGTATTTTCATATTCATCCATTCTTTACTGATACTAACCTCAAGTCAACTACAGATCATCCTTTTGTAAGTGAGAATAAAAGACCTTAAAGGCCACATGCTTCAAGGAGGTGTTGTTGACAAGTGGCACAGGTGTTTTTCAGAATCTGGAACTTAGTGCATAGCTTGCAGTCACAAAAGACTGATAACATCAGACACCTTTCAATAAAGGCTACAGAACTAAGTTTGGCACCTCACCATATGTTTTTAAATGTGAACTTCCCAAGAATCTGCACCCAGATTTACTTTTATCTTACTGGAAACCAAGGTGTATGTCTACAGCTTTTTTTCAGGCAGATGTGTGTTTTCTTTGTATGCCTTCTAGGATAGCCAGATGCTGGTAAACTCCGGTTTCAGATTAACTAAAGCAAGAGGACTAACCTCATCAAGAGCAAAGTTCTGCCTAATGCTGCCAGCTACTGGGCCAACCTGTGTTAGCATCAGAAAGACCCTGCAGACAAACTATGCTTTACATTTTGTGACTGTTTTGGAAGTCATAGTTGGGAGCAAAATTCTGGTCTTCATTTGGGAATTTACAATGGTTATTGTTTTGATATCTGTGGATGAGAAGCACTTTGTCTTGCTTTTCACATAGCAAGGTGAAACAACCTACCTAAAGCCACCCTATTTGCCAGTGGAAGACCCAGGAAAACTTGATCTGCTAAGTGCCTGCACACAGCCAACATAACTTCCATTTTTTTCTCATTTCAATGAACTATTTCCCCATCTTACAAACGATCCCATTTTCTCCCATGGCTAATCTTTCCCATTGAGGGAGTAATATTAGTTGATCTGGCATTCAGGCTTTGTCCCTTAACATCACTGACAGATGGCTGCATTACTGATCTCTCTGTAAGTGGAAATGTAATGTTGCTATTCCCTCAACCCATTGGAGCAAAGAATATTTATTGCCCGCCTTGCACTGGTTTCTTTTGCAGCTCAGGCACTTTGCACCTTTCAAGAAGAGTCCCCGGATGCCATTGATAAAAGAACAGCTACCTCTGGATGCTGGTTTAGAGATCAGCAGTATGTGAAACAGCAAGGACAACTAGCTGGATAATTTTTCTGCACTAAAAATAAACAGTGAATAACCGTTTACATTTAAATAAGCGTATTCAGCATGTTCACATATTATATTCTAATTACTTAATAGCTTGAACTTTGTTAAACGGTGCATTTTATAGCACGCATTCAATCTTTCTTACATTGCTCTGATGATGCTGACAGCAGCAAGTAATTGATTTGGGCTGTGCTTCAGGTACTCAAGTAAATCTTGATCTCTCTCTCTTCCTCACACACTCATTCAATTAATTTCTTCCTAACTTTAATTGACATTCCTCTTTTTTCAAGGGTTCCCAAACTCTATTTTTCCAAAGATGCTTTGTCATTCTACTTGGTTCCTAAACCCCTTCCCTTTTGCACACTCTGGTCTTCCTCTTCTGGCTGCAGGATGTATCTTCCCCAAATCTTCCTTTGCCCCAAGTCCCAAACAACCTTTCTCTTTCCAGACATCACAGTTAACCTGCTTTTTTAGGGTGAGAACGGAATTAGGTGTTCAGGCAGCAGTATAACACTTTGTTTGCTGTTACTGCTTGCTAAGGGAGCCCTGTATAACCCATGGGCTGGAAGCTCACTGCTATTAAGTACATCCATACAAGGAGAGAGTATCTATTTTTTACTGAGAAGAAAAGTAAGATTTTTGGTAAACACATTAAAAACACTGCTGCATTAACAAAAATTGAATTTATTCATTTCCTTGCCTGGTTGCCTGCCTTGCCTCAAGCTCAGTGATGTTCAGGCTCCATCCAGACCACAAGTGCCACATTTCTTGCATCTCCCATAGTAGAACATGCATGTCTTGTACAGCTCCAAAATATTAGTAAAAGAGTTCCTTGATTGTGGAAATCTCCTCTTTTTAAAAAACATAGGCCAACAGTAAGCAGCGAACACATTGCAGTGAATTTATGCCTCAGGGGGGGAGCAAAGTTACCCAAGGGATTCCTTTAGTCCATTTGTTCCCCAGAGCCGAGCATCAGGGGCAGTTGCACAAAATAAGTTACTCTCCTTGACTTTTTGCATGCACAAAACCCCTAAAGCTCAAAGAATAATTTCTCCTGATAAGAGTGCTTACTCTGACATTCCTTATGACTGCAATAAGTATTTTAATGTTAGGAACATCTATTCTTAACTCCTCTTCTGTCTTTAAAAAGGCAGCAATTCATGGTTTCAAGCTCCACTTCCAAAAGCAGCCCATTGCAGGATCTTATGAAAAGTGTTTTTAACAATGGTTAGAAAATCATTTGCAGAATTGTGTTACTTGCTGTTGGAAAAGCTTCCAAATGATTCTCCTTCTCCAAAAAAAAAGGAAGTTGAAAATTAAAGCGGAATCATTTTAAATAAGTTCTGATTAATAAAGTTTCTCTCATATTAAATCCTGCTCTTAATTGGGCTGCTGGCGTAGCTGTGCAGTGAAAGAGCCCTCCAGATCAATGTGAACTGGGCTAAGTGTGCGAATGTGTGCTATAAAGTCACCACTGGTAAAGACAGATCGTAGCTTTAGCTTTGCTGGAGTGTATCTACTAGGCCTTGTGTTTATGTAATTGGCTATTGTCGTTCCACAAGATTTGATCTTGCTAATGCCATAAAATGATCAGGAACCTCTCAAAGTGTAATTGGTGCAATATAACATACAGCATCGTGTCAGCCAACAAGCAACTATCATGTCAATACAACACAGCCAGCTATGAATAGTGTGTGTGCATTTGAGATTGGCTTTTGTTCCTTTTGTAGCAAATTCCTTATCTATAGTAATCCATTTGTGGATGTTTTTGAAAAGGGTGAAATAAAGTCTCTCCAAACAGCAAGATTTCAGTAGTGCTTTGATGACAAATTCATAACAAAAGCAATCTAAATATTTTATCAGAAGTCATCATTAATACTATTTCTGTAACAATTAAAGGTGATAATATAAATATACACTGAAAAAATACTATGAATATGTTCGTTAAAATAACACCTCAGGCCTTGAACACCAATGAAGTTACATATGCTGAGTTAGATGTTGTGGAAACCATGACAGCAAACAGATCTTTTAAATATAAAAGCCTTTTATTAGAGGGTGGGTTTTTTAATATGTATTTTTAAGTTGTAAAACAGGTTTCCAAAGAGCACAAGTAACTGAGTTTATAGAAACGTAAAGGAGGTAAAGAATAACAAGGTTACTAGCTTTTGCACCTTTTATTAGGTCATGTTCCAATTAGGCTTGGATTTTTGGCCTTATCTGAATCAATATATATATATTTGAGCAAGATCAACCCTCATATGCATGCTTACACATGCCTGATATAACTTCATTTAATTTCTCTTTTTTGGAGTATAAGACACAATATGCTAGGTTTTCCAGTTTATTTTAGAACAGAAATAGAGTATAATAATTCAGTTGGAAGGGACCTACAACAATCACCCAACTGCCTGCCCATTTCAGGGCTGACCAAAAGTTAAAGCATGTTACTAAAGGCATTGCCCAAATGCCTCTGAAACACTGACAGTCTTGGGGCATCAACCACCTCTCTAGGAAGCCTGTTCCAGTGTTTGACCACCCTCTTGATAAAGAAATGCTTTCTAATATCTAGTATGAATCTCCTCAATGCATCTTCAATCCATTCCCATGTGTCCTGTCACTGGATCCCAGGGAGAAGAGCTCAGCATCTCCCTCTCCACATCCCCTCCTCAGGAAACTGTAGAATGCAATGAGGTCACCCCTCAGCCTCCTTGGCTCCAAATTAGACAAACCCAGATCTGGTCATGTCCTTATCATCTAGGGGTGCAGCTGTCAAAGGCAAGAGCACCAAAGCAGAGAACAGCCATGGGGCAGCCCCTGCCTCCCTGCCCTGTGGCTCTCCCACGCTCACGTCAAGGCTGTCCAATCCATGTGTCCCTAACAGACAGGAGACACCTGTCCTAGCCCAACCATTTCACCAACCCCACTGTAACATGGGCCACTAACAGTGTTTTCCCTGATGGGACATGAACACTAAGTGTCAGGAGTTACTGTGTGGCCCAGCCCTTGGTTACCTGGGCAAACAAAGTGGATGGCTTTGCCGTGGCTGTAGGGGCTCTAACACCATAGTGGGCTATGGGCTGGGGCTGTCTTATCTGTCCTGTAGCACTCTGACAGCTTTCTGATGAAGTGTTGGAGGAGTGAGAGGACAGGAATCTGCCATAGTCTGTTCACATCCCTATCCAGATGTCCTGATGTTATAGGAGAAGCAACAGAGGAGGAGCAGCCACCCTCTACTGCCATGGGAAGCCACTGCCCATCCCTCTCCTGCCCTCTCCTCTCAGCCCTTGTTCTGCTGCCTACTCTTCTGCCAGCCTGGTTTGGTGCAGCCCTTTTTATGCCCACTTGTATCGCCAGCATCTTCTATGGGGCAAGGTCACCACCAATGTTCTGTCTGCTGTGACACAGCCGTGACATCACTAGAGCTGGTGCTTGGAGTTCGTGCCGCATCACTCTGGCATGGTTACTAGTTTCCACCATTCAAGCAAGAAGGAACAATTAAGGAATAAAAATTAATAAATAAACAAAAAGTTTATTTGCAATACCTCTGAAGATTCAATGACTCATTTCAGATGCTCTCCTCAAATGTTATGTTCCAAGAATCTAGTCACTGCAGCAAAAGGACATTCCAGGAACAAAAATAGGGCTCATAACATTTTCTTCTTGCTTTGGAAAATATTCAGCTATTTGCCTGAAGTTCATAACAACTTCAGAGAGGGAAAATATACATTTTAATAGCCATTTCTAAATTTCCCAAGTGCTATGTTTGGTTTCCTGTGAATTCTGTGCCATATCAGTCACAAAACTAAGCAGAGAATGCAAAAATGTACGCAAAATTGCATAATAATGCAGGTTGTTTTGACCCTTGAATGGTCAGAGTGGAGGGATTTAGAGTTTATTTCTTTTGAGGAAAATGGGGAAATATTATAGTTCTTACTTTTCCCCTTCCAGTGTCATCAGATCCCTGTGTGTACAGAGCGATTTGGATATTTGCTGGAAGAATCATGCTTATAGTGTATATGGACAATGCGTATGGGTATACGGACTTTACAAAACAGCACTGGTTTTGTCCAGCTGAGCACGAATTTAGCAGTATGGTGATGAAAATCTTCTTCTACAATTTCCAGAAACACCAGTCAAGTTGGGGCAATTTTCGTCTCATCCATTACTGGAATTATGGGAAAAACAGAAATCACTTCCCTAATGGCAAAAACTGGCTCTGTCACAGGGCTTGGACAACAAGAAGCCGCATAACTGAAGTTTGGTCTGGCAAATAACAAAGTTTCATTGAATCTGTACAGCGATGCCAGCTTCTGTCTCCAGCTTTGCTTCCCTGCCTCTTCCAATCTGTCTAGTAAGTGAAGGAACCTCATTAACAATTAATCAGCTTCTCTTGGACTCCGATGCCTGTGTGTGTTTTGGAAGGCTTCTAATTATGGATGGCTTCATTTAAGAATGCATTAAATGCTCTACAGATTTGAAAGGAATTCATCACAGCATAATTAGTTTGATAGTTCTTTGGTCATCAAGTGGCCTACCGTTTCCCTCCTGATGGTGGTTTGGATAACGATACTGAAAAATGTAATAGCTGTCTCTAATGACTGACCCTAGACTAGAATAAACTGCTTGCAAGTCACAATTTTTCATTCATCACTAAAAAATTCTGGCCTCTCTGTCATCACAGACAGCTGTCAATCAAAATGATGTTTGACTCATAAGCAACATGCGGGTTGCTCCAACAGGACAATGCAACGGGCCAATATCTGGTTAAGGAAGTCCTGCTCAGGAAAGGGAAACAGAGTCAGCAGCTGATCTTTACTGGTCACAAGGTGTAGTTTAACACCCATCCATTACCATCTTGTCATCAGGCTGCCTAAGTTAGACGCTAGTTTATTCCTAGGCACAGTAGGAATAACATTAATAATGTTATAGAGTTCAAGACATAAAAAAAAAAAAAAAAAAAAAAAAATCTCTGTAGAGACATCATTTATTGCATATCCAGAGCAGGGACAGCCTAGTGATCTTTTTGGAAAGCTGGGGGAATAACACTTCATTTC
Source organism: Thinocorus orbignyianus (assembly GCA_013400375.1). Taxonomy (NCBI): domain Eukaryota; kingdom Metazoa; phylum Chordata; class Aves; order Ciconiiformes; family Thinocoridae; genus Thinocorus; species Thinocorus orbignyianus. Next base: position 56,629 of record VXBW01007089.1, read on the forward strand.
AGCAGTCGTTCCACAAAAGTAAGTGAGAGGAGAAAGGAAGGGAGACCTGTTTCAGTCCAGAGAAAATTATTCTTTTCAATGAAACAAACCAAGAAGAAAACTCCTCAGAATAATCCATTTTGCATCAGACAAAAACATGTCTCATTTAATTTTAAATTATTAATGTTCTTTGATTTTTTTAACTTAGCCAATTTCAACATGAGCTGCCTTTTAAAAAAAAAAAAATATCCATGTATTCATTTAAGTCAGAACTGTATTTTTAACACTTAAACCATTTCTCCCATTTATTGGTGAAGCTACTTGGCAGTTTCACAAAAATATTAATTTCCCCTGCAATCTATTTTCAAGTAAATTTGATAAACTTACACAGAACTTGTCTGCTTGTCTTCCCCGGAAAAAAATATCAAAACAGGAACCAGGCTAAACCACACATCACATCCAATCTCTGCAAAATCCAAATTCTAAACAGCTGAAAGTTATTTGGTAAGCAATGCTCCTTCTTTCTTTTGCCTCAGCACGACCTATCTCTGATTATTAAAGGCATGAAAACAAAGTCCTGGACAGTTACATGGAACATTTGTTGATTCCATGGGAACGGAAGAGACTTTTGGTCATCCAGGATGTCAATAACCTGTTACGTGAGTAGCCAAAAAGCAAAATGTTACTGATTGCTGTAACTTAAGTAAAGAGTAAATTGCCGTGTTTTTAGCATTTTGATAGACTTTACTTTCCTATTCAATTACTGATTGTGAGGAGAGGAAGGGGAAAAAATGTAGGGAGAGTCATGCAGAGTCTGAGGTACCCTTCAAGGCAGGGTTCAGAAGACACTGGCAACTTCAGCAATTGCAAATGTTGGCTCAGCACTTGCTGGAGCAGTGGAAGGAGGGTATTGTCACTAAATCCCCTCAGTGATGTTGGTAAGTCTAGATCCCATGGAAAGAAGGAAATGAGGAAGATATCATTAGGATAAGAGGACAACAACTTTATAGACCTGTAACACGGAAGAGATGATAAAGAAGAAGAATTGGGGAAGTTGTGAAAGCAGTCAGGAAGTTTTGTCACAAGGAGTTTAGATCACTTCTGAATTAATTGTATGCTGTAATTAAAATATTACCAAATATTACTAACCTATTATTCATCTTTCTTGTTTTCATTCTGGGTATCAAGGCAATGGTCTCTCACTGCCACCGTATGTATGCATGCATTCAGGGATCAGGGGGGTCAGGATTTTTTTGCCCCTCTAGTTTGACAATATTCCACTGAACTGACAGATTTTTAATTATTTTTGTTTCCTAGAGAGACATTTAAGTGAATTGATTTTGAATCTTTGACATTGTAATCGATACATTTAAGAAAATATTAACTCACCACTGACAGTTTCTGCTGTGGTAGTGGTTTTCTGCCTCAGTACCAGATAATTTCAGTCGCTATCTAAATGAAACATGCTGGGTAAACACATTTTCCCTAAAATCAAAGCTCTACTAAAACAAACAGGTATAAAAAGATCAGGGATGCCAAGTCCATCCAGTTCTGCAGCGTCCCAGATAATGGAGTCCTCCCACCTCCTCTGCACTTTGGGCTTTCCTCTGAGCACCTGCCCAGTCCATTGGACTGAAATAAGAGTGGTCCAGGTTCACGTGGAGAAGAGGCTACACTTGCTCCTTCTGGTTGTAAATGAAACTGGGCAAGGTGTGTCTGCCTATCCTTTCAAAACAACTTTATTCACTCTCTTCCTTGAAGCTTATCGTTCCTCTGAAGTATTGCTTCCCAGCAGCGACATTTGCACATAGCTCTACACAGTGACAAATGGAAATGTGAGGTTGGGATGTTTTCATGGAGAGCGGCCAGAATTAAAGCAGCTTTTGTATTGCCAGGGCTCATACAAAGCTCAAGTGTCATTATGTGTCACTAATTAGTCAAGTAGTAGATGTAACTCCCACGGCATGAAGAGCTGCTGTTGTTTTCCCTTGCTTTCCAATCGCTGCCCCATGAACATCACATTTAAACACGGACAAAAAGCATGGAATACAAGGCTGTTGTTTTGTACATGTAATTTTGCAATCATAGAATCATGGAAAGATTAGAGTTGGAAGGAACCTTAAAGATTATCAAGTTCCAACCCCCCTGCCATGGGCAGGGACACCTCCCTCTAGATCACGTTGCTCAAAGCCCCATCCAGCCTGGCCTGTGATAAAAGATGTATCGGGTTCAGTTCTCAAAACACAAAGGAAACATGGGAAAGAAGATACTAAGGCTGTGTCTGTATTAGCAAATTAAGTATTGTCAGGTACAAGTCTACTTCCTACCACCTCCTAGACCAGTCCCTCACTAATTTTTCCCCTGAAACACAGGTCATAGTCAGCACATGCCAAGGACCGTCGCACATCTCTCCCCTGTTGCAGTGATCAGATGCACTTGACAGTGTGACATGATGCCTCTTCCACGCAAGCTGGCCTCAAAAAGCTGGTGGGTGGGCACTGGTGTGGTGTCCACCACTAGGTGTGTTGGGTTTTTTGCTTCAACTTCTTTTTCCTCTTAAGAAATGGTGCTGTACATTGTGCCTTTATAGAAGTTTTCAGCTATCTTCCTCTTTCCAGGATAAACAGACAGTTTGCAGCCATTTATTATGCTTATACTGTTTGTTAGCTCTTTGTTTTGTCTTCCTTGGTGATTACAACCCACTACTTGCTTCTCTTCACCTGGTTTTACAGTGGTCTGTGTCCTCCTAGATGTTGCTTTACCCAGCTGAACAAACCAGCCGCAACTAATCTCTCTCCTGTGAAAGATTCATCTTCCTGGTCACCAACGAGCCTAGAAGTAAAGCAACCTGGCAAGTAAAGCCATGTTCCCTTCTGCCATGTAAACAAGTGCAAGTCTCATAGACCTTTGTGTTCAGAGAATGAATGATGTTAATAAATAAATGTCATTCCCCAGCATCAGATCTGAAGAACGTCTTAGTTAATAAAGAAAATCCTCTCTATGCGCTGACAGACCTTTAAAGTTTTCTATCACTTCACATACAATAGGAGAGATCTTAAATATTTTCCCAAAACCATAAGTAAAGAATGGGCAGGAATTCAACACATCCCTTGGGGTGGACTTCCCAGCCACAGAAGAGACTGCTGACTACCTTAGTAGCACAAATTATTTAAGGTTTGCTCTTTCAGCTGCTACTACATTTGACACATTTTATTTAAACTTGCTAAAAGTCATTACTACCAAAAACTGGGCCTCCTATAAATAAACTAGTGACTTGTTTTCACTGCAGTCCTCAGAGTTTCTTCACATGCTGTTATCATATTGTCTCTATCTTTGCAAATTATGATTTTGATTCTAACACATGAGATTTTTAAATACTTTCCCAATTCTCCTCAGCTGAGTATTTGCAAGCACATCCACTGCTACATGCAATCACCCTCACACATTTGCACCAGATAATGAACACTTGAGTGTTATTCATTATAGACAGAAGTCAAGAGTCGCAAACTAAGCAGCTGTTTCTGTAAGACTGGTCTATTGAGAGCCCTGAACCTCTCTACCATTCTGTAAGAGACAAACTAGGGAAGAGCATTTGAGTTTCATGTTGTAACACTGGAGAGGTCTTCTAAATAGTTAGGAGTAAGCCATTATGGAAAGGGTCAGAAACTTGTCATTATTTCAATGAATCGTGCATGTAAGAGGTAGAATTTCATTAAAAAGAATTCAGAGTGCATGCTCCAAATCTTCATTTGCCAGTGGAAAGGGATATTTTGCATTTGCAAAGGCAGCAAGTGCACATAAGAAGGTTATTAGCATCCTAAATGCCAATCTCACACAGGAAAATTAAGCTGTGCTAGTGAACACACTTGGGTGCTAAAACCCAGTTATCTATATACTGTTAAATTGTTAGAGTGGTCCCTGGCCAAATGCAGTTTCCCCAGACAGCACCTGGATATGGTTCAGAAGTTAACATAAGCCAGAAACAATTCCTAATCGGCACTTTGGATGCAGGCGCTCTGCTTTGAAGGTTAAGATAGTTTAATCGCGTAGATGCAGGTCGTCCTGTGCCAGTTGGCTTCGAGTACCCAGTTCTATTCTCTCACCATTTAATTAGCTCGTGAGGATACAGCCAAGACCATCAAAGTGAACTCTTACTTTTTTGTCTTTGGTTATTAGACAAATACTAAATACGAATACTTCAAACTTCTTGCTAGGTACATAAATCAATTTACAAGGGCTAAGGAGGACTCTGAGTCATGGGAGAGAGAAAAAAAAATAATTCAGAATCACACAAGTGGCCTGCAGTAGATGGACTTGGCTCTAGACCTCTCACAGCCCACGTCAGGCAAATATATACTATTGGACCTTACCCAGCCCAATTTTCCCTTTTTTAGAGACTAACCTTTCTCTCATTGCCTGGCTACATGCTCCTTGCTTATTTTACAATATTTTAGCCTTTCTATTGGCTTTGTGTTATTTATTTAGGAACTTTGAGTGGGGAAACAACCTTTTTCATATCTGTTTGCTCAGAGTATTTTCACATGTATGCAGTGAAGCAAGTCAGATGAGCAGTGAGGCCTTTTTTTCCAATTTTCCGCTCTTTACTTCCTTGAATTCACTAGAGAAAATACCAAGCTTGCGTATATTAGTCCATCCCTAATAGTTAACCTTAATGTGTGGAAGGAGCAATCAGGGATTCTAATTGTCTTACAAATTTTTTTATTCATTATGGTAAAGTAATTCAAGGCACTTCACACCCAGCAGTAACCACAACACGAGAAGGGAAAAGTACAGATCAAGCTGTTGGCGTCAAGAGAAATATGCACAACCTGAGGTGTTTTCTTCCACCCACACATCTTGCTCAGCAATCAAGACATCTTCAATGCCTATTTATAATGCAATAATTTAAAAGCCTACCGTTTTGTCAAGTCTTCTTCACTTCCATTGCTCTAAATTGTACTATTTTCTCTGCATAATTAATGATATAATTTATCAATTCCAATTCAGCTGCCTACTGGTTACCACCAATGATCACCTGGTGATGAAGAATATGTGGCTTTTCTCATTTGCGGACGTATAAATGCATGATCTTCTGTTCCATTCCCAAAGGGGAAAAGCAGTGCAGGATCTTCCATCAGACATGCTACTCTCTCACCTCCTGTTAGTGCTAATTTGGCTGGAAAAGCTGTGGCTGTCAAATTTTAAAGGCTCTAGGAAATCCAGCCATTCTGTGGTTAGTGGACCTAATAAGCCAAACAAGTCGATGTGCTAACTCAGATGGCTAAATCCTGAAGTCCATCACCAGTTGAAGTCAGTGGGAAAGAAGCCAAAGGAGCCTGAGAAAGTTTGATTATTTCTGAACGCACAACTACTAGTCAGTCTACCTGCATATGACAAGGTCACCAAGAAATAAGCATTGCTTAAGCTTGGGTCCTACTGAGGATTTTTAGTGCTGGCCAGAGCAGCTGAGGTAGGAGGAAGCTGAGTAAGTTGAATAAAAACTCTGTGTGCTGCTGCATTGTTGCCTCTGCTCTTTCAGCATGACAGAAAATCCTATTCAACAGATGAGGAGATACTTCATGAAATCACATCAGAGGGAGAATCAAACGGAGTAAAGGGTCAAGCAGGATAGTTCTTATGATATTTGAAGGTCCAGTTTTATAATTTTTTAGAATAAAAACATACAATTTTCCCTTCTGGGAAACATTTTTCATTTCATAGCTTCAAAATGTTCTATTATACACTAATAAAAATAGTGACCCATTTTAACTAAACTGAAACTACTCTTTTTTTTTTACTTCAGACCTTCACTGAAATATTTAAGCACAGGAAAAATTTCAGAAAACATCTAAACCCCCCATGATTTCTCTTTGTTCCATTCATTCTGTGAAGGCATCCTACATAGAGAAAAACGGTGACATCACCATCTATAAGCCAGGGGAACTGGCACATGTTCCTTAAGGAAATAATTAGAAACTGTTCAATGAAATATAGCAAAGGAAATGCCCGGTGATCATCAGTAAATATTTGTATGTCCACGTAAGAGGTCCACGGGAGATGAGAGCAGTTCTCAGTTTGAATCACAAAGGTTCATCTCCTCCCCTTAAACATGTGCATGATGATGTGAGGATTGCTGGAAGTGGAGAAGCCCAGAAGTTCTCCCAGCTATCCCATGCAAAGCACCACCCAGCCAGTCTGAACCACAAACAACTGGCATGCAGAAGGTAATGGCATGCAGCATGTAAGGGGTCAAACATCAATTTTCCGTTTTCACACCCTTCACACAGCACACCATGGGATGTTCTGCCTGGAAATATTTTTTTCAGGACTGTCTTAAACTTTGTTTTGGGACAGGACATGGAAGTTTCCTGAGAAATGAAAATTCCAGGTGTTTTTTTACCGCTTGCAGTGACGGTAAGTTCCAGGAACCTTGGCAGCTCCAGACTTGTTCATTCCCACTGTGTATTTTGCCACTACAGCACAAACCACTGTGCCCAATGTAACACAGACAAGTTGTGGCACAAAGACACTTTCCTCTGAAATTAAACCTGCGGACATAGTCACCACCTCAACACTTTGAGTGACAACCTGGTACCACCAAAGTCAAACAGAGGTTTCTCCCATTCAACTGAATTAAGATGAGATTTTATTCCCAGCTGACAAGGGGAAATGCATTACCTTTCTCGCCCTTGGCAATCTGTAGCATTACCGTCTTCCAAAGAGTCACTCAGGATGCATTTAGCTTACTGGTCTGAAACAGACCTTTTTACTTCTGGATTTTCCTTCCTGGCATTTGTGAGCAGCTGCTGCAGGGAGCTCCCTAATGCTCTTCCTAATGCAGAGCTTGCTAGAACAGAAGCCTTTGGCCTTGGCATAGGCACAGGAGATTGAGAGTCTGCTCTCGCGCCTACCCAATGCATTTTACAAATCTCCCCATCCATCTGGGCAGAGAAAGTACTTCCTTGGAAGGGAGTGCATCCCCCACCGTGAGCAAGTTTTATTGAAGGAGTTGGATATTGAATGCTAAATAATAAAAATATGCATCAGCACTTTCTCCGCCTGAACAGAAGACTGCACACTGCAGCAAAGCTTTCCCCCTCCATCCTTTTGCGTTTGTCAGGTTGTTTGGCTAACTCTGCCTGGCACAAACACAGCAAATCCTTCTTCATCCCACCTCAGTGCCTCCATGCCTTGTACAAAGGCACTGTTCCTATAAAGCCACTTATATTCTCTGAGGGGTGGAATTAGAGTTATGGTCCTTCCCTACAGCAAGAACAGAGCTGAGAAACCTGCTGATAAGGTATGCTCCTTCCACATCTGTTCGACAGCATCATGAGATATTTCTTATGGCAACAGCAAGAATAGTCAAGATGGGTCTAAATAATAACAAGAATTATTTAGATTTTGAGTTAACAGAGACTTTTCTGCTGAAGATGCTTTAGCTCCTTAAGACCATGGCTTGAGCTCTCTGTTTGTGGCAACTCTACATCAAAATTTCAGGTGGGACAAAGGTAACACATATTTGTCCAGTGACAAAGTGTCCAAAGACATTTTGAAATCCCTCAAGAGAATTGCATAGATGAGACTTAACAAGAAATGGATCTAGTTCTGAATTTTGTGACGTTTTTTTAGTATGGAAATGCAGATTTATTTATAAAAGAACAGTATAGATTTTTAACTTTTTTTTTGTATCAGCAATGGATTTTTTTCTGGCAGTAATGGAAGATGCAGTAATAGTCTGATGCTCCAGGCATTCAACGTCAGTATGATAGACAGGGCTACAACAACCTGGTGCAAACCAGAGCTGAAAACTGGAGCCACTTCAGTCTCATCCCAACACAGTCCACAGCCAGAAACTCACAATTCATCCCCAGGTACATGAGTATCCCCAAAAAAGTGCTAACATTTCACAGGGTAGATTGGGACGTTTTCTAACACCTTCCCCTAACACTGCTGAAGCACTTTTTCATCCTCGTTTTTATTAAGAGAACTTATTAAACTATCTATCAACATGAACCCTTTCCCACAAATGTTGGGCATCAAAATAGCATTTTCATGCCCTCTCATACTACATATGTGCAGGGCAGGCACAAGACCAAGTGCTTCATTTGACTGAGATCCATAAATCCCTCACCTGAGCTTGAATGTATCTTCATACACTGAACCATGTCCCAGCTCCTGCATTCTCCCTGTAGATGAGGGAGAGGGACAACCCCAGGAGAAGAAACATGACTCCAAATTTGAAGTCCAAAGCTGATGTACATCTCTTATCCAAGACCAGTTCATGTGGTACACCACAGACCTTTCTTCTCCCCTCCTCTCCAGATTTCCTTCACCTTGAGCAGTTCACATACGAGCTTTTTCGCTTAAATAGTGGTTAACACAGAGTTGTTTTCATTAATAGAGAAGGCCTCCTGAGTGACTAATTCCTCTGTTAGTCAGAACAATGTAGGTGTAATAATGACTACCATTGTGAACTATATGACTGCAGGGCAAAAAAATATATATTAAAGAAATAAATTATTGGATATACAAACTTTATTTGGGATAAGTCTTAGAAGGTGCTTTTAGAAGCAATAATAACTATTATAATTAATGAATGCACTGCCAAGTATTGACCAAAAGATACTCACAAGTTCACCTTTCATTTCCCCAATGCCTGACTACTCAATTTGTTTTCTTATTAAAATCCAAGGGCTTTGTGGAAATGCCTTTGAAAACAATCATCAGGATACAAGTACTCCTTGGGGGAAAAAGAAAAAAGGGCAAGAATCAAATTTTCTGCACCATTTCCCTATTAATACTTACTGTTTTGAAAGGTTTTATGGTATTTTAAAATCAAAGCCAAGTAAAAAGAAAAAAATCAATGTTTTGTGATATCATCTGGCAGATAAATTACATATTTGAGAACAATTGTATAGTCAGTGAAATGACTCTGGGATCTGCAAGAGGTCTGAGTTGGGAAACCTTAAAATTACCAGCATAAAGTTATTTGCAGAATAAGTAGAATGAGGTTCAATCAAGACCAGAGGAGAAATAATGTGACAGTTAATTGTAATCACTGACTAACAAACGATAAGACTATGTCGTCCAAAGGAGAAGCCCAAATAGCATTGAAATACAGAGGAAAACCCACAGATTTGTTAATCAGATTAACAGAATTAATTTAAATCATAATTTTCCCAGCATCATTTCCTTTTTGGTGTGTCCACTGATAGCATTTTATGGTGCTGTATGCAAGCAAGTATACATAAATTACTCAGATTTTGCACAGCACAAAAGGACCCTGGAGTGGGTCCATCCCTCCCACTCCTTTCACAAATATTCCCCAAAGGGACATTCAGCGTCCTTCATCAGTGCTGGCATTGCACTACATGCTTGGGTAAGCCATCAGTAACAAGGAGTAAAACCTTGATCTTGAGTTTTAACACACATAGATCACAATTGCTTGAGCCAAAAACATACTCAGTAGTGAAGACTGTAGTGATCCAGTTGGTAAAGGGAGACAGAAATGTACCTGCAGTACAGATTCAGGAGAGATAGTTTTGAGAAATGACACACAAGGAAGTCTTGCTTCCACGCAGGGCAAGCCCAGAGAATATATGTAAATTACAGAAATGTGATGATGGATGCGATTAAATATACTACTACAGATGTTTTACCTGCTGGCAGGTCAATACACTGTATTATTTACATTATTTGTCCCTGCAGGTGAGGTCTATTGAGCAAGGGGAAATTTTGCAAAATTTAAAGTGTTTTTCCTTCCTTTACAGGAGGACATGCATCATACAGGCATTGGCTACTCATAAATCCTCTGTAATAACAGAGTCAGTACCCACATTATCAGCAGTGCCCTTTCTGTGGAACCCTGAAGTTTCCAGAGCCTTCACATGGAATTGTACTCTCTTGCTCTTAAACAGAGTACACAAAAAAAATAAAAAAAAATAAAAAAAAAATTAAAAAAAGGCTTCAGTTCAACTTCTAATTATTGTTTTTGGTTTGCTAGCAATCTCCTGAAATTTTGGAACTTATGTTCTGTGGTTTGGATCTTTTGAACTACCTTTCTGTGACACAATTTGCTCGTAATTAAGATTTAAATCTGCCTCTGCCCTTTCTGTTCTTATACGGTCTAATGCCATGAGCAGTCACTTCATTAAATTATATACTAGATTGCCAAACAATGGTTGTTTCACATTTTTCCCTCTGTGTCAGGAATGTTGGAGAAAAAGGATTCCCTTACTAATTAGGATATAAATAGCAGTGCTTGACATGGGGCTTTGCTTCCATGTGCAGCTACCAGATGGACTGGAGCAGAGGATGCCTAAGCATGTGGCTGCAAGAGCAAGAAAAGCAAATGCACATTCCCCTTAAAAATAGAAAGATTCTCTGCAGGGAGGTATTGCTCTTTCTGTACAAAGGTGTCTGTGCTGCTGGAAATGGGCAGCTGTGGCAGAGGTACACCACAAAGTGTACAAATCCTAGGTCCAAGTCTTTGCTTTATACTGCTGCCACAAATATGGGAGTTAAAGGGAACTCTGTGTGAGTGAAGATGATACAAGTTCTTGGGAAAATACTGGGCTTCACCAAACTCCTTCTGGTGCAGTGGAGCAGACACTCCAAGTCAGCTCTATATTCCCAAGCTAGTATTCCCTCAAAGTACAGGTCTTTCCTCCAGAAGAGTCACTGCTACTACCACATACCCATCCTGAAATACAACCCTCCCTGTTTTGGTTTGGCTGCAATAGCCTCTGAGCAAGGTTTTGAGAGGCTTCTAGGCTTCTCCCTTCCTCCAATTGGTCTGTTCACCTCCATTTTGTGTAGGCAAGTGTTCAGTTTTTTTCTCCTGAGCCACATTTGAAAGAGGACTTTCATATCCCAGCTGGATTCAGCTGTAATATCACGTATTACATCTGTAATATCATGTACTGACTTACAGATTAAATGGAGGGCGAACTTCTTAACTTCTTTGACCTAACTCAAGTACTCCTCTTGCCCCACTGAAGGACATAACCAATTTCTATTTGTTCAGTCTTCCAACGAGTACCAAATAAACATGGTAGCAACTAAAAAGTCAATGAAGACTTGACTGTGTCTTTTTTTCTACTATATGTATTTTCTTTGTCCTTTAACACCCAACTACAAAGTGAATGATGATAGATGATTTTTCAACTTGAATCATGATCATTGTTAGATGTTAAAGGACAAAGGAAATAAATCATTCCAAAAAGACATAAGGAGGTGATGGTGTTTTCATCATTCAAAGCTCTTTGTAAGTTGTTGGCAAATAAAAGTCTTCCTTGATGACGATAATTTCATGGTCTTTATCTCTCCTTGAGGACAACATGCACTTGATAGCTTTGATTTTTTTCTTATCAGTATCCTAGTGATTTTTCAGAGGAAAAAGATAAAAAAAAATGCATAACATTAAAAAGAACGCTATGAATAAGAAAATAATCATGCAGGTGATGGGAAGAAGAATTTTATGCTCTTCGGAATTTCTGTAAGAGGAAAAAAGTCCCTCATTAAACTGGGTTTTCCTTGCAAACTCAAGGAGACCAAATCAAATTTATTTCCAGTCAAGCTAGGTTCTCAAGTTTTTGCCATAAGGTATCTGCAAGTCTGTGTCACCTCCATTTGTGACCATCTGTTGGAAAGTCAAAGGTATTGGATGCAGTAGAGTTTTGCAGTACCGGGGAATCTTCTTTGGGTCTCTGGCTCCAGATTCGTGAAGCATTGATATTATGTCCTTCAGACACAGTAAGGACACTTGAATGCTGAAAAATGTGTATCACATTTATCTATTCAGACTATTCTGTTGCTGACCAATGATGTTGTCAGAACTGGTTTTGGTTCATATTTTCTGTCAAGCAATGCAAAGCATTTCATCTGAGTTTTGTTACAGAAGCTAAAAATAAAAACATTTTGCACTTCAACAAAGGCTTTCCTTAGCCTCCTGAAGTAGTTTTAGAATAGAGATCAGCACAAAGTCCCCAGTTTTACAGCTGAGTGATCCAGGAGTCTCAGTAGCTCCAAATGTTTATATTCTCTCTTATCTCCAGGATCATAAACACACAAAGTCAGTAGTGGTGTCACAGATGAAAAAGTCAGTCCTGTATTGTACGCAGTGACCCACATTGTTTTACTGTAGCATCAGTGTAAGAGTCATTGTCATCCTCCCTAGCACAGATAAGGTGGATCCTTCATGCTGATGTTGGGCCCACTGCAGCCCCTTGAAGCTTGACAGTCAGGAAACGCAGCTCCCTGTAACTTAGTTATTCAACTTAAATATAAGACCAGACCTTCCAAAGAGCCACAGGAAGGTGCAGATATTTAGGACTTTGCAGGGATATTCTTACCCTTTGAGGATTCTAGAGCAGACTGTAGGTTACACTTGGGTTTTGTAACAGTGAGAAATTCTGTGGTAACTGTTGCTAATAAATTGGCACTTAAACTTCAAGTCTACCTGGCACCAGTGTATTTCTAGAAATCATGGAATCAACTTACTGCCTTTTACTTGGGTTTCGTGAATATTTATTGATACCTTACCACAAAAAGTCCTGGTTTTATAGCTAAAGGTACCACTAGCTTATGCCTTCCAGGTTGTTATCTGTCTTACAACCACCATCACCATAAAAACACATCTCCTTGTTTAACACTCCTGTGGATCTGCACTTGAAGGCCATTTGTGAGAAGATGTAACTGAACTGTAGGTCTGCTATTCAAATTTATTTAGTTGTTATGTAGCTCAAGACACTACAAATACTAGATTTTTCTATCATCCGTATATCATAAACATCACAAAGCAACCCATTTAAGCAACATTTTGATAATGAGTTCAATGCAGTACTCACTCTTCCTTCTCTTATAGAATAGGCAGTTTTTGTAAAAAGATGTTCCTTTCCTGTATCTCCTTTTTCTTTTCAGCATACTGCAAGTGTCAATGCATTAACTCTCCATCTCATTAAACATCTGTGCTCAGAAGACCTCTTTTTTCCCCTCCTTCTGCTCATTAATTTGCTTCTTCCTCTTTCCCACTGTTTCTCTCTCCCGTAATAGTTTTTATGGCTCTGGAGTCTTCAGGGGATGGCTGGGGGGAGAATGTTGTTTGTAGAACAGATGATACAGTGCACAAAATCCTATTGTTCTCCTACAAATAGAAGCCTGCAGCAGATCTGGCTTAATTTGTCAGCAGCCTATGTGTAATTATGTTTTAGAGGGACATAGAAAAGATTTGGGACCAACCTGTTTAAAACACAATTAGGGGGACAGGGAGCTAGGTCCAGGTTAATGACTCAAGTCAGGGATGAAAAATATACAAGTCTATGGTGCTTAAGCAAAAATGTTAATAACAGATAAAGGGGAAGCATGTGATTGCACTCAGGAGTGACTGCACTTTTTTGAACTTGAACTTAATAGCTTGATGTCTTACTTGTAAATTTTTCAAGGAAGGAAGGTCTTCAAGCATGTTTAAGCAAGGCTCCTCCCTTTCTGGATGCTACAATAGCAAAAAGGCCCTAAATGGGCCTTTGGCTAGGGAATGTTGAAAACAAATATGGAACAGAAGACATCGGGCTACCATGTAATATAAATCTGTACCTTTCCACAGTCATCAAAGAAGTAGCAACTTTTACTAGCCAGAATTAGAGGTCTCAAAATAAAACAGTACTGTCAGTCCAGTTTTGGAAAGAACTCACTGTCTATCTCTCTAAAGCAAGAAGGGTTGCATCTAAATAAAGAGACCTAGCAAAGAATAGCAAAGGCTTGCACCTTGGTCCTTAGTCTGCATGAGCCAACATCATCAGCAACTGCAGAAGTGAATAAATCAGGAATTCAACTGCAGACTACACAGTGACCATTACATCTGAGGACAATGTCACCCACGGTGGGATGATTTGAATGTAAAGTTGTTGGGGATTTCTGGAAGGAATAATGCAACTATAAATGGCAATTTAGCATTGGCCATATTAAAACTTTAGTAGATTAACAATGTCCCGGGTCTGACCACCTGGGTAATAGTAACAAGAGCATTTTACCCAGTTACTTCCTGTACATGGTCTTATTCCTTCTTTTTGACTAAAACATATTTTCTTTGTGGCCAGTCTGAAGATATCATAGTTGAATCATGTAGATTCTGTGATTCTGCCTGACCCCAAAGTAAAACCTTCCCTCTCTGTAGTGCATGTTGATAATCTTTCTCTGAACAATTTCTATTTCTATTATATCTTTTTTATGGTGCAGCATAAAAAGGAAATAATCAAGGATGAGATGCAGCATTGGTTTATACACAGCAATGAAAATGACCCTAAATATTCCCTACACCTTTATTACTAAATAGTCACTTCTTGATGTCACTGCATATTACCGACCTCCACCAGTAGTGCCATGTTCATAGTTCTGCCATGAAGGTGTACCCCAACTATTATTTTTTTCTTCATCCCAACGCATTGTGAACAGATGTTAGTCCAGCCAGACTAGTCAAGTCTACAGCTGCAGTGTTTTATAGTCATCACTACTGCAGGTAAGGCACCACTCACTGATTCAAAGGGATAAGATAGGAAAATGTGCAAGAGACATGACAGGCACATGCTTTATAGACTGGTTTACACACATTAGTAGGAAGAGTTAAAGGTGGCATCCCTTGTGACAAGGAGTGACTGGTAGATCCATGCTATGACACAAGCCAGGGCCACTGTGGATGTGCCGTGTCAATGGCTGTGACGCAAAATATATTGGGCTGTGGTGCTGCAGGCGTGGGAGATGAGGTAAAGGGACAGGTAGCACTTAGGATTGATGCTGATGGCTTTCAGTGATATTGGAAATTATTTCCTCACAAGTGTTTGCTCCTACACTCCTGGCAGAATCACTCATGTTGTCGAGGTGAAGAAAGTGTTCCCGACAAACCCATCACCAGAGACATTCAGGTGTTTCTCCTCTGGGAGGAGCAAGGGCAGAATGATTTACTGTTTTCTGCCTATCTCCTTAACTGCCTGAGGCAGAGCACACAGACATGTCATGAGAGGTGTGAAAGGTTATTTATGTGTTTACCACTTCCGCTGGTGTCCTAAAATGTCCCCTCCTCCTGGCAAGTCATCTGTTATGTCTCAGGACAGGGTGTGACTCCAAAACCATCACAAGGGATGCTGTGACACAGTGCCACATGCAAATGAACACGGAAGGAATCGGAAGGATTTTAGAAACTATTAAACTTGCTGTGTAAATATCCTCAGTGAGGTCATCTCTCCATTCAGTGGATGTCATGCATGGCTTTTTAGGAGCATGGGTAGATACAGCCAGGGTGTCCTCCTTTTAGTCTTGCTGTTTTGAAGAAACATTCACTTCTCTTTGCCTCCTCTTGCTCTCCACTTCTCCCCTCATTCCTCATGAGCATCTAAAAGGCAGCATAGACACAAACAGGCCCTTTCCCAGCCTTCCTCTCATTCTTCAGAGCATTCTTTGTTATAACAGCAGAAATGCAAAAGTTTAAAAAAAAGCCTCTACTTAAATAACCCCCTTGAATACCTGTCTGAAAGGAAGACACTTAAAAATGAGATAAGTGGTACATTCAGACTGTGATGGGACTATTTTGAGCCTTCCCTTCTTGGATATCTTTTTTTTTTTTGAGCTCAAGTTCAAAGCTGACAGTACAGTAGCTCCTCTGAGAAGTTAAATACGTGGATGACTTTGATAAATGAAACTATTCTTTCCTATGATTGGCCTGTAAGGTAAAAGAACGCTGAATAGGACTAAACTTTTCCACAGCAAAAAAATAAAACAACCAAAAAAGGAACAAACCCTGAACAGATAGTTCCTCTGACTGCCTTTCAACGGTGATTGAACAGAAAAACAGAAATGACCTTGAAAAAGGGCTTACACCTGGCTGTGTTTAGTCAGTAGCAGTGGTCAAAACACAGAAGAAACTTTGGCACTTGTGTAGAGTAGGGAAACCAGGGATTGCTGCAGATTGCTGCAACTTTCCCAAAATGATTGCTCTAATGGAAGCCTGGAGAAAAAAAAGTCAGGAAAATACTGCATTGTACCTGGGCTGCAGCAATCAACCCCCCCGGAATCAGGAACAGACCTGAAGTAATAGGAGGAGACCACAAGAACAAAAGTCATTGTGCCAGTGCTTAATGATATTTCTAGACCTTGTAGCAGTAAATGTCTCAGCTACCAGGGAATGCGGTGACCAAAGAAACCGTGATACTATTTATAACCCCACAAAATTAGAAGAATTTTCAAACATCACAAAGTACGGCACTCCCTACAGGGCGTTGCTTGTTTGGGATTATTGTCCAATAGAAAAATCAGGGATCACTGCCTTTGCGTTGCTTGATATTCCAGCTGTGTTACCTACCTTCACAATCTTCTTAAAATTCTTGGTGTATCTGACATTTATCTTAAACCTCCAGCTCCAAGAATGGTGACAGAATGGAAATATCAAACAACTGTTTTTCATGTGTTTACCCCTGGCAGAAGGTATTTTGTAGGAAACATACATTTTCTGTCCCTTGGACACACAAAATTCAGAAATCTAAAAATCCTTAGGAGACCTTTGTCTTCTGTAAAAACCTCATATTTTTTGATACTGTTTCACAATTTTGGGATGGTATCCTTTATGATTTTGGTTATCAATACAGGGAACCACTGCATAGTTTAATTCTCAATCTCAAGACAGGCCAAAATAAACCTTCTGAGAAGGGAAAACAAGTTGTTTGACTTGTTCAGCTCAATAAAAACAAAGCCATCAGCCTCACCGTTAACTTTTAGCAGAAGCATCCATCTGTGAACAATATGAGAAACAGTCGGAGGAGTGGAAAAAGCTGCATGGATCTTTTTCATCTGAATCCCTAGACATGCTTTCTTAGTTACTTTGCTGGGCTGCTAACACTTACACAATAAATAATGCTACAAATTTATCCCGGGTGTAATTCAACAGAGTTACTACAGGAATGAATTGCTCTGTTCAGATGTGATTACCCCCATTTATTACAAACTCTTTTGATAACTTGTTATAAATTGTGAGTATTTCTAGCTCCCACGCCAATGCTACAGGCAACACATTCCGTGCGACAGAAGCAGAGGTAGCAGTTTGGCTGACAGAGGGAAGGGACATTTAGGCACAGATGCACTTTGCTGCTATCTGAGGCAAGATAAAGATTTAAAGATTGCACTCAGAAAAGGGGTCATTTTAGAGCATTTGTAAGAACTTTATAGTTTAAAATATTTGTTTAGCATGCAATTGTAGAAAGGCCTCCAGAGGTGTCTGGATACACCAATCTATTCTGCTTTTTCACATAAATAAGCAGACAGAAGGTCTGCAGTGAAAATTCTCAGTTTTGACTGCTGTGATGATTTTAATGTACCAATGCGATGTACTCATCCCTCCTCCTCTTACCCTGCAAAGCTGGAAAATCTCTCACAGAGCAACTGCCACTATGGAGCTTTCAATCCCATCACGTGCTGTCATCCACTGCACTGCAGCCCATCCAGGAGAGCACCCTCTCCTGTACCTCCTATGCAAGATAAGTGATCCTTCACTCTCCAAAAGAGGGCTGTTTTCCAAGCTGCTAATCTTCACATAGAGTCCCCAAAGCGCAAGGAGACTCTGGCAGCACAGAAGTCAGCATGAAAGGAAGTGTAGAAGAAACCTACAAATGTGGAATGGGGGAATAGAGACCTTGCATTGAGAAGACCAGCAGAGTGAACCTGGTTTGGTACTGCCAGAAGTCCCTCCATGTCATCACCACACTGCACAGGTTGGGACAAGTGATCTCTCCTGGGACACCACGGGAATACAGCACCAGACCAGCAAGGGACAGCCTGGGGTGGCACCCAGGGAACCCCAAGTGCTAAGTGTGACCCTGCAGGGTGTTTCACCCCAGTATGTGTGGTACAAGCTCACATACATCTGAAGCACCCACATCTACCATGGGAGGGGGGTTCCAGAGGGGACCCATATCCCTAGTATTACTCCAACTACATTACTGAGATCTGTTGAATTAATTGATACTGAACTTGAATGTGCTGTTCAGCAATTGTCAGCTAATTACATGTCATTATTAATATATTGCTTTGAACATTATTTGGGTTTACAGCAAATTAATCTACTCCTTGTAAAAACCAGTAGCATTACTTTTATATGACACTAGTAAAATATCTCATCATATTTAACGGTGACTCAGACCCTTGTTTCCACTGATGCTTTGTTAGATCTCATAGGCAATATAAAATACAGTATAATAGCACTGCAATGTAATAGCATCATCCTTACCCCTTCACTACTAACAAAACAGTACCACAATAGTTCAGTTTTAAAACTTGTAGCTCATTTATCCATTTACTAACGTGTCTCAAAACCAATTTACGGTTAACTACCAGGTGTATCAGGAGAAAATACAGACCTAATATGACAAGCCATTGTATTACACACATCATGCTTTCTCCTGCTTCAACAGTAACATCTTTGAGCAAATTAAATCCAATGCTAAACTTAACTATTGCAAAGAGGAGCTTGCCACTTTCCTATTCACACCCCTTAAGCACAGCAGTCTTGCAAATGGATACGGAGAAAACAAATCCCTTGAGCTTTGTTTATTTTGCCTGGGATTTGATGAGAACCTTGGGGTACAGATATGCATCACCCTGATGGAGGCTGAGCACAAACGTTTCTTGTGTTCTTTTGTAGGTGATGGGTTTTCTTTCTGAGGGAATACAAAGCTGATCACATGAGAAACAGGGTGACAACCATTTCATTCTTATTGCAGGAAAGGGTAACTGTTCAGTGAGATGACTTCCATCTAACTACTCCCATTTGGGCACAGCAGAAGGAAAACCCACATGTCTCTTGATAATTTATTTAATTGAACTACACTGAAAACAATGAAAAATCAAGACATTTTTTTCTGATTATTGATTTTTACTCTGTTTCATGTTGTCTTTCACAGCAGCCAATTTTGCTCAAAGCTCTACCTCACCTAACATCCAAAAAGTGATGAAAATATCCCCTTTTTCTGCGATTTTCCAGTTGGTGATTTCTGAGCCAGACGTCGAATTATTTTGTATAGTTGTCTATGCACTTTTTCCCCCAGAAGTATGTAACTACTTTGGGACATTTTTTTGTTTTAGAGCAGTGCATGCTTTGTAGTCTGTCTCCTGAGTCTGAAACATCATCAAGTGGTGATACTTGTCAAAAGGGTGATAATCACCATACAGTTCAATCCAAACACATGTAAGGATCTGCTCAAGTCTAAAGTATCTCTGGATACAGAGTTTAGCAAAGACTTAATTTTGCAGTGCTACCATGCTGACCTGTTTTCTTAAGTGATAGAGCAAAGCTTTCTAGACTCGGAGGATGAGGTCATTCCCTACTGCAGCTATGAGTGACTATAGTCATTCATGCACATCTACAGCTTTTTGGGCATTCGCCACCTGAATTTAAGAAAAGAACTGCAAAGGTCACCTTCCCACCAGCACATGCTTTAGCAGATGTTGCATCAGCAGTTACTAATTCTACAGAAAATAGGACGTTTTGGGAACAAAGCAGATTCAAGAACACCATGAAGACACTAAGACACCTGACGGGAACGCAGTTATCATTCATCCTCCCTCCACTAGAGCAGACAATAGTGGAGGTGTACTCCTGTGGAGGCATGAGAAGATCAGTGGGAGGAATGGCTACCATAAAAAGATATGCCACACAGAGAAAAGTCACCACCACCTTTCTTACCTTGGCAGGTGGAGACACACCATTAACTGCTCAAGGACACAAAGGAATAGGAGACTGCAGTGGCCTACAGAGCAAAACTTTGCATCCAAAGTCACCTGCCTAATACAGGATACATTTAGGTTTATATGTGATAAATAGGCCCAAATCCATTAGTGTGTAGATTGATTCTGTGTTACCCTACCACACGAGTAAAGGCAGAACAGGAGGTGTGTCAAGACAAAAAGGCTCATCTTCTTCTGCAGTCAAGGAGAAGAATGAAGTGGCCCCTTTCACAAGCAATTCAGAGCAGTAGACTCCTGTCTAGCTGAGATCCTCACATCTTGAGTGATGTTGAATTCATCTCCTGCTGATTGTACCTGTTCTTGGCCTTATAGGGACCTTGGGTTAACAGACATCAGTTTTGATTTCTTCTCCCATGTGCTGATATCTACAAAGTAAATATCTTTATTTGATCTAGTTGTCCAGGGTCTAAATGTAATGGAGGCTTACTTTGAATCCAATGGATAGTATAACCACCTTGAGCCATTTTCCTATCACTGTACTAAGGACAGCTAAAATAGATAAAATTGCCCATCACTTTCCATTGTGCGTAAACCATGTCCAAGACGGCTTTCCAGAAGCAGTACATTGCACACATACCAAACTAGAAGGATGGAATTCTGTTCCTAAGTAAGGTGAGATGAATCTCATCAATATGAGCCTGTGTTCAGTTAATTTAATATTCTGCCTTTGGTAGTAGTTAATCTCTAAAGTGGAAAGCAAGACCAGATTTGATTGGGCTACCTGTGATCATTAACGATTTTAGATGCCTTTCTAGGTAACAAAACATTCACAGGAAGCTTTGACTTTTCTTCGAACACACTTATGCATTTTAAAAATCCACAAAATATTTTCCAGTAACAACTGCACTATTTGCAAAGTATCCATTTTGATTTAAATCCTGATGAAGACAGTGAAGAACATCCACTGAATTAAATAGGTTTTGCCTCTTGACCAAAGAGATTATCAAGATGTGAATTATTGTTGGGATATTTTTCCCAGCATCTGGGTTTCCCAGAGCCTGCCCTTAATGTTTCCTCTCTGTGTCAGACAGAAGCTTTGAAGAAATTCAGTACTAATAGCACCGTCTGGCAGGGAGTGACAAGCTCAGAGAATCAAAGACAAGAGCATAAATCTAAAAACTTCCACGCTCAGGAGCTATTTCCCCCCTCCCCACAGATAAGGCTGCCGGATTGAAGAGAGGTGGGAAGATTTATTTGGAACAGAAAACAGTATAAGAGGAATGAAGGGATGAGGGTTAATTGCTTATTAATGAACTTACGAAAGCAGGATATTTCCCTCTACCTTAATATGCACAGACCACTTCTAAGTATCTCTGAATCGTCCTAAGGTGGTTAGTTTTGCTGTTATTTTCTCACCCTGGGACAGAGAGATCCCATTGTTGTGACACTTGGCAGGCTAAACAAGGTCACCTTCTCCCTTTCACACAGGGACACTCCAGCCAGGTTCTGCTGGTTTGCCCCCATCCTGGTTTCTTTTAAGGATAAATATGTCTCTCTCGGGTGTGATAAATGCAATGTGAGAGCACTCCAGGTCCCTGAAACAAGGAACTTGCAAATCTTACAAACACCTCCAGAAACTGCAGGACCAAGTTGCATTCCTTGCTCATTTTACCTCTGCGTTCTGTTGAGACAGATTCTCCTTTTCACCCCTTTCCTTACTGGGGAGCTGGGCAGCCTTTTTGCAGGAAACCTCATGTACTGTCAGACCCACCTTACCAAAGATGTCGTTCAATTTCCTTTGCCTGTTCTCTGCCCTCCAGGGCTTCTAGGATACTCTCAGGGAAGCGTGACATGTTTTTCAATGTTAATTAATTTCTTGGGATCTACTAGATCACTGCTTCAAGGGCTGGGAAAACTTGAAAAGATACATACAAATAACAAGGGACTTAAAAAGTTTACTGCAGCCCTCCACTGTTTTCCTTTTCTTCATCCCAGGTGGCTCCATGTAGACTTTTTTTTTTCCAGCTATAACGTTAATTATGTTGGAAATCCTTTCTCAAACAGACAAGGTGATCCCAAATGAGCTCTTTACCTGGACTACTCTAAATTAAAACGTGAAGGTCTTCTTTTGAGATTCAGAGAACTTGTCCCAAAGGTGCTCAGCTATTTCAGCTGGCAGAGGATGGTCCCCATTGATAACTATATCATCATTGATATTGACTGTCAAAAATTGGGCCTATGCCATTTTTCATACGCAGTGGAATTGGCTTGAGGAGAGTTTGGGTTGTAGAAGGTGCTTTTACCTAAAGGGAAATTAAATTTTGTCCTTTATGATTGCTGAAGCAACCTCAGCTTCCACCTAATGACTGACTCCCTGTCACAGGGGCAAAGGGAAGATCGTACTATAGGACATGGCTGTGCTCAACTTATTAAGTGAACCAAGTGAGAAACAGGCCATGTCAGGAAATGCCTGGCTTAAAAGGTAGAGTCTGTCTAACCCTAAAATACGTGGAAGTTAGCTTTCTTAATATTTTGGGGAAACTGGTGATGTAAAGACTATAAGAGATGAATGTGAGCAGTCATGATGGTCATCAGTGCCAGCTTGCAGATCCACACAAAGACTGGGGCAGCACTGGAAACAGCCAATTAAAAACCAGGGTTTTTAATCTTGCCCTACAAGTGTAATTGACAGACTTTCTTTCTAAATGAAAAAGCAATTACCATTTTCTTCCTGCCACCAAAGCTGCTTCTGCCATCTTGATTCCCATCTCCCATAATCAGAGTAGACACACAGAAAGTTTATAATGACAATGAGCAGCCCTGAGGGGATGGGAACATCCAGGAAGAATAATACAAATGAACAGGTAGGTATTCTAGAGTTTTACAATACCTTGTGTTACAACCTCCAAAAATCATCACTAAAACATGGATCACTTACTTTACAGGTAAATGACTACAAGATAACAATGTAGCCCTATTTCACTAACGTCTCTGAACATGAAAGTTGTATTGAAAAACTTATTGTTATTAAATGAGATGAAGTAAGCAAAAAATACCAGTAGTAGTTTCCACTGATAATAATTTATTTCACTTTCCTAAAGAAAAAGAAATATAGGGGGTTTTATTTAATGACACACGCAAATTAACATAAATACTTTAATCGATATTTTTTCCCATGCTAAGTTATAAATCTTCTTGTTGCAGATATTCTTTACAGATACAGAAAAAGTCTTTCCTTTGGCTAATAAACTTGCATCAAGAAATGGAGCCACAAAAAAAAAAAAA